>CM023484.1:14601302-14642199 GCA_013339685.2 Hyalomma asiaticum
GGTCAGTTAGCACTGTTTTTATGTTTGCAAAGAGTGGGATGCAAGGCTAAATTATATAAATTTCCAAGGGTTGACTTAAGGCGGGACGTGACGTTGGAAACCAACTTTCTTATTTCTTTATGGATTTTGATGAAATTTGGTAGACTTATTAGCAATCATTCTGTGATACTACTGTATAAATTTCATGAGCCTATCTTTAAAACTTTCTGATGTACAACAATTTCCTCCTTCTGACCTTGTTCCGAGCCTCAATCGCTTAAAAAATGTGATAGAAAGCTTTTTCAAAGTGCTGCGAGCTCTATGATGAATGGTCGAGGGCGAGACATTCTTAGATTTTTTTATTTGCAACACAATTTTTTTTAGTTGTCGTTTTTTACAAGGTGACTGCACCACAAGAGCTCAGGCTGTGAGCAATTAGTCGTATTGTTAAATGTCGTGAAGGAAAACTGGAAAAGCAAGAATGTCACGCCCTGGGCAATTCTTCTAGGAATATAGGAAAAAAAACGGAACTGAAATAGACCTAGTAGTCATGAAGAAATCAGCGGAACAAGCAAGGCAAGGAGCAAGAAAAGTCGTTTTGAGAAAACGGCTTTCAAAGTTGTACCTTGGATTTTTATTACAAAAGGGCACTGAATACGCAGTGTTTTGTGTCCTTTTTGATGCACGGCTTCTTGAATGTCCTTTCTTTAGTTTGGTATGCCTTGCTGGCCTCTTTTTTCCTAAAAGACACCTTTCTTTGCTGCTCTGGGAAAGGCATGTTGTCCAGGCTACAGTCAAAGTGTTGCACAATACTCAGCATAAGCATGGTGGGCTCAATGACTGTACTTGAAATACTGCCTCATGGACAGATCTGCATGCCAGAAAGGCATTGGTACCAGGGTACACAAATACTGGCAGCAGCTGTCTCACTGGAAGGTCTGGACTAAGCCTTCAGATTTTTCTGAAATGTTTTATGGTGCAACCCTTTATGTGAGATGTTGACTGTTGACCAGTATAATTAGTCAGAGCTCCTAGCCTCTTTTCAATACTTTTGACAGCCTGCACAGCTCTCCTATTAGCATAGAAAATCTTACGATATTCATTTCGCGGCAACTACTACCGCTAGAGTTACTGTATATGTTCCCCTACATATACAGTTACTCTAACCACCCCTTCGCGAGAGCGCTGCCAGACGCGCGTACACGTCAGTATCATTTGCGATGCTGACCCATATCTAGTTCCTCCTCAATTAAAAGTTATTAGGAGCGGTGCTGACTCCTACAACGCCGAGAAACGGGTTCAAGGCCGTGATTTTAACGATCGGAAACTCGTTCGCTTTTTTGCGTACCGGCGCCTGTCATTCCGTTTTCAGCGCGGTCGAAGACACCCAACTTGCACGTACGCGGCGACCTCGCGGAATGCGTTTGGTGATACAAAATGCGGCTCTAGGCGCGCCTGAAGGGTATCATCGATACTTGCGGACGGCGTGGCAACGTGAGGAGATTCGGGCACATCCGTGGCGCGATCGCTACATGCAGTCGGCAACGTCGGACGCCGCGCGACGTGGGCAAAGGTGCCACTCCCGCTCGCACATGATGCTTCGCCCGCGGATGAAATGCCGCAAAGCGACCCGTCAAAGTTGACAAAAGCAAGCATACCGGCCGCGCGCGAGTGATCGGGAGCGGGCACCATCGGCACTCGCACGCGTTACTTCCGAAACTGCGCTCCGCGCGCACCGACAGCGAGCCGAAAAGTCTAAACGCGCCCATCACAACAAAAATCCGCCGCTGAAAGTACGTTCCGCAAATACCGACGATAATGGCGTGCTGAGATGTCAAGAGGCGCACAAAGCACTCGCGGAGTCCGCTGCCAAAACGACGCGACGACGCCGACGACGCTCCGTACGCGCTGACGAACATGGCGACGCGATCGTCAAACGCGCGGCGCCATGAGCCGCGAGCGATAAGATATCAGCTTTGGAATCAGCTTCCGTTCTGTCCACACACCGCACGATCGCCGACACTGCAAATACTATCGGGGAAGGCACGCACAGACGAACATACAGCGCAGAGAGGCGCGGCGGCACGGTAGCAGAAGACGCGGACCGCCAAGGAGACCAATGGCGAGGCTCCGATTCGTCACGTGACGGGCGCGGCCAATTGGAGACCTCGGCACGGCCTTGAATCTTTTGCTTTTTGTGCGCTTGCTTCTGTATGGAGGAGCTGGCTGAAGCGGCAGATTTGAAGACGGAGAATCGCGCTTTCCAACGAGGGCAAAATGGCGGCGCTCGGTTGCGCCGTTGCGGAGATATTGGGGCTTGAAAACTGCCGTTTTTTCACGATTTCTATCGAGTTTTTTCGCCACGTTGGCCTCTTTAATATTTTTTTTTAGCACTTCTACGCGGTTTTCGGCGTTCATATTTCGGAATCAGATAAAAAAGGACTTGTAGAAACTGAATATGTGGTTTTCAAAAAATCGATTTTTTGGTCATTTTTCGCGATACGAAGGCCGCGTCCCCCCTTAAAAGAGAGAGAGAGAAAAAAAAAACGAGTTTTTGTTTGTTTGTTGTTTTTCAATGTGCTGGCATCGCCACTCTGATTACTGCGCAAGTTTCTGCGCTCCACTTCGCTAGCCTGACACTAGGTGACAGTGCTTGTCAGGCCTAGCTTGCGGGGTCGCGCACAGCGCGGCGCGCCTGTCGGGAAGCTTGCCCCTTGACAATACAGGGATCGGGTGCACAGGAAATTGTGCTCACGGGGCAATTCAAGGGCAGTGCGCATGAAATGATTCGAAGAAAAAAGGAACTGGAGACAAACAGTGCTAAAGTGTACACGGACGCATGTTCCGTGCGGAGGAGCGTTCGCAGCTGACAAACGGCCGCAGCAGCATTCTCTGGGGGTCTTCGATTTTCCACTTCTGGTCTTCGATTTTCCACGGGCTGCCAGAAACTGTCAGAGAGCATTCGTTTTTTTCTTGGGTCGCTCCTGTCGCTCTGCCCACCGCGCGGCGCGCTTCCGGTGAGCATTAGATTTTCTCTCTGGCAGCGGGTCGCCAGAACTAGCCAGACCGATTTTGTTCTGGCGGATCTCTGGCTGTTTCTGGCTAGCAGACGACAAAAAGGCACCCTGTCCGCTTGCCGCCATATATGTGGAAGGACTTGACGGATACTGTGATGCAGGCGCTTTGCATACAGGTTTTATTACGCCGCTGTTTGTCTTCAAAAACCTCTTCCGCAGTGCGAGATGGTTCGAGCGCACTTGAGAGGTGGCAGACATTTTGAAAGTTCATTCCTTGTCTCCATTTTCTTTCTGTTCTGCGTGTTTATCTTTCTTCCATGAAGACTGCTAACGCCAGTGTACGTGCCCCCGAAAGTTGTTGGCATCATACACGCACACGGTGAGGCACTTTTCGGGATTGGCTTTCTGTAGTGCTACCCGTTATTCGTATTTCACGTTTTTCGTCCCACACACGGCAAATCACAATGCTTACTCGCCGTTAGATGACATCGTTTGTCAGCGATTGGGATTGCACACATTGACATATACACTGCCGGCACAACGTACGGTCTCAACGAGCCCGTCACCACTGTCGCCATAAATAAGGAATCGTTGGTGCTTGCGGCACCCCATAGCGCGCATCAAAGCCCTGGGACTACAGTGACCGTCGCAGCAAAACGTCAGGCAGCGTGTTTTGAGCGAGCACAAGACGCGCTTGTGATCGGGCTCGCGCTGCGTCGCCCGACGTTCGATTTTACCCTTCTTCTGGCAGCTTTCTGGCTGCCCAAAGTTTTTGTCCATGTGCTCAAATGTCATTTCCTGTCAAAACCGGAACCCGCGGGTAAACCGCTGGTTGCTTTCTGGCAGCCCACTGGCCGCCAGAAAATGTAAAATCGAAGAAGCCCTCTGTCGCCATGCAAGTCCTATCCTCAGAGGGCGCGCACGCGACACGCTGTGCCACGGCCTTTTTTTTTTTTCTTCCCTCTGCTCATTGTTCATTGTTCTGCGCTCCTTCCTCCTCCATGGCGATTCGCTGCGCATTTCGGGCGATGCACTTCCTTTGTGAAGCCTGCTCGCTACCGGGATTGTCCGTGGGATTTCCGAGCAGCTGTACTATATAACCGGTCCTTTATCTCGGAGGGGGGGGCGAACGGGGGGGGGGCTGCACATTAAGCGGTATGCATATACATTAAGTTCTGTGGGAGGGTAAACAGGGGTCAGAAAAACCGTATTATAGCCAGTCCTCCACTATAAGCCGTTAAGTGGTCTGAGCTGTAAATGTTTTCTCACCCAAAATCCGTCTGTTACCTTTTTGCTTACTTAAGCATTTCTTTTTCGAATTTTCGTGCCGAACCTCCATATAATGAAAAACCTCTTTATAACGAAGTTTTTGGGGAATTTGTCAATTTCGTTATATCCAGGTTTAACTGTAACAAATTCTTCCTACCAACCAGTAATTTCACCTGAAATTAAGAATTTTGATGCGTGCAGCATTCGCATCCACTCCTACTGTTGCCCTGTTAATGACAGAGCGTGAAGCAATGTACACTCAAACCTCTTTATAACATAACGGGATGTAATGAAATAATGGATATAACAAAGTAAATAAAATTCCCCTTGACATCCCCATAGACATACATGCTTTTGAAACCTCATTTCAACGAAATAAAACTGACCTTTCATGGATAGAGTGAACTAAAATTGTGTCCATAACCAAAAATATGCGCGTGTTCTGGCCAACAAAATTGATTCCTGCATGTTTTGGTGACGTGATTCTAAAATCCTGCATCTTTATGGTACCGTTGCACACTGCCGAGCTGAGCTGCGTGCAAGGAGCAGCATACACCAATAGGTATTTCCGCTTTCCTCCATCCTATTGCACTCCTCACTTGCTGTCCCCGCTTATTTCATTATTTTTCTTGCTCAGCTAGATGGCAAGGCATGGCTTCCAAGATCACGTTGTACCAATCTCGGAGGTCATGCTAACTGCGCTATTATATGGCCGGCAGTAGAGATAAGAGAGTCAAATGGGATGGTGCACTGTTGCTTGCGTGCAGTGGTGAGAAATGATTACTTCGTGGCCGCCTATGAATGCTGCCGAACGCTGATGTGGCTGGTTGTGGCCTCCAAGAGTGCGCCGTGACGAGTAGCAACCTTGGGAACTGCAAGCCATCCGAGACAAGCTGACGCGACAACCTTCGTTGGGGGCCGACGCACCGTGTGTGTCTTAGCGGCGAAGACGGCGTGCCCGGTAGGCCGCCGCAAGCAGCTTGCGCTCGCGACGAGCGTATTTTCACTGTTGACCGTTCGATAGTGTCACTCTTTTTCCAGTTTTGTGGTGACGTGGATGATGAGCTACGCACTGAACAAAAGTGAAAGGCAATTGCTTTTTAACAGAATGCAGCCTATTGCGCCAGCTATCGATTTGTCTGCTACTGATGAGTAGATTTTTTTTTCTGATTTTATAGAACTTCATCGCATGCATAGCATTACTGTGGGCAGATGTGCCATCTTCTCATTTGCATGTGAAAATTTTCGGAACCAAATGTCAAATATTGCAGTTAAGAGCTATAATCATCATAAAATATAGATATAACAAAGCAATCCCTTTGGCTTCATTATAACAACCTTCGAGTGTAATTGACGTGCCCGCAGCTGCGGCAGCAGCCTCGCTTCTACAAAGTACCGCTAGTGCAATAGGAGGAGGGCTGCTGGTCTGCATGGGCCTCTTATCTCAGTTCCCTGCATTACTCAACCTTGCGATGGGAAGACTCAATTCTCACCATCGTAGTTGTGTCCTTTCATGCTCCCTCTGAAGCTCATATCGGGTTCGCAGTGGCTCATGCACTAGCAGCACCGGCACAGTTTGGTTGCAGAAGTCTCTGCATTTCACCTTGTTTAACACGACAGCAGGAAGCACTGCTGTAGCTTTCTTTGTCTGTTTTATTTCACTTACCACTTTGAGTACTGTGCTTTCATTTAGCCACACATGTCGGTAGACTACCGTGTCCAGGGGTCCTGTCACTTAGGTATATTGTTGCAAGGATGAGTGCTTCAATGGGGAAACAGCCAGTGCTTGTCTTTGACAGCATGCAACTGGAAAAGTTCTCAATGTGCGGTTTTGCGTCCTTTTTTATTTTGAGTATTGTGGGTGACAGCACCATCATTATTGCAGAGATGTTAGATGAGGTGCTTGTGGAAAGTATATCATGGTGATGACCACGAATTTCTGGAGGTCGGTTCAAGCTTTGCCCTTTGCTTTTTTTTTGTTTTGCAAAGTTAGTGTTTTGGGTTAGGTCTACCTCCAGTTCCACCTTTGTTTCATTTGTGTTTATATTCGGAATTGTCATGCTGGAACTGCATTAAAACGGAAAGGCAGGCTAGTTGGTTTGGCTGCATAACGAAACTTTTGCGCACGCAACGAAGAAGTACACAACGAAGCAGTACACAAGGACTAGCGCAGACTATCAACTGACCTTTATTCGAAAAGCATCCACATATATATACTCTTGACACACACCTCATGATCACTGCACATGAGCACAACGGCGTATTGTAATCATTTACATACAAAATAATAAAACCTTAACAAAAGCGTTGCGTTATCACATCTTGTTCATCAGGTCAATTTCCTTGTCATTCAGCGCTACTGATGGATGACTGACACATGTTTCTTGAAGTCTAGATATATGCCAAGCTTCCACAATTTCTCTTGTTGTCTGATTAGGGTGAACATACAAAATATCAGTTTGATTACACAAAGGACTACACACATTCAATGAACAACGCGCACAATGTAATGCCAAATGTGTTAGCTGCCTTCCCTTCACATTAGCCAAGTGCTCTTTTAACCTCATGTTCACGCATCAGCCAGTCTGCCCTACATAACACTTGCCACATTTAAACGGAATCTTATACCCTACATTTCTTTTTCACTCAGCAACCCAGTGATCAGAACGCTTGGAACATTCATTATTGACACTATTAGGCCTGTCTTTGTACAATTTGTTTACAGCCGGACACACGCCTCATACTTTGTTTTTTGCCGAGAAAACTACCTTGACACCATATTTAGCGGCCACCTTCTTAATTTTATGGGAAAAACCACGCATGTAAGGGATTACCGAAATTTTCTTAGCTTCCTGGCTTCTTTGCACCTCTTTCTCCACGGATTTCATTTTCTTCAATAGCCTTTCGTTTGCAGTCAGAAGAATCGAGGTAGGGTATCCAGGCCCTTTCCGGCCGAAACTTCTGCTCCAGGAAAGATTCGTTTAACTTGTGCGTGCACATTTGGGTTAGAGCTGAATGAAAACATCCCATTGCGATCCCATTTTTTATTATCCTTGAATGGGCAGAAGCACACTGTAACAGGGGCTTCTCCGTTCTCGGGGAATACTTCCAGCACAAATGGTCTACTTCGAAAATGAGCTTGACGTCTAGGAACTGTAAGCAGCTATCAGTGGGCTCTTCAAATGTGAAATTTAGGCCTTTGCCTCTATTCCTGAACGTTTCCAACACACTTGATGCGAACACATTCCACTCCGTGTTTAAGCCCAAAATCAAATAATCATCAACATATCTGAATATTTTCAAAACTTTGCTATCCAATTCGGAATTCACAATTCTTTCTATCTGAGCAACATAGATATGTTGGAGAGCGCGTGCGATAACATCATCCCGCTCAGGAGGCCTGCGTCAAAGCGGAGAGGAAGTGCCCCGCCTGCACGAGTATGAAAGACCACGAGGGGGTGGAGGGGTTCACTCGAGCGGCAACTGTAGGCTTCACGCGGTCGCCATTGCTGGCACACGTGCTATTTCTGCAGCCATCAGATGGGCTGCGTACCGTGTAGCAGCACCTTGGTCACCTGATCCGTTTCAGGCACCTCGCGTATAGTCACAACGCTCGCAATGCTCTTGCCACATGGTGGTCACGTGAATGTGTCGAGTGCTGGAAGGAGCGTGCTCGCTTGCTTGGTGCCACCGTGCTGAGCCAAGTTTCTCGATGGTGCGAAGTGGATGCTGCTTAGCACGGTCATGTGGTGTGAAGCATGTGCAAGAAAACATCAAAACAACATGACTTTGCCTGCAGCTCTGCTGGGCCGTTTGTCTGCCGCTCAACCATCACATGCTACTTTACACACCTGCATGTTTGTTTATTATCCCACATTAACTACAATTCAGATTCCCCCTAAAGCTTCTAGTCTTTATTTATATATTATGTCATGCATTGCTATCACATTCATTGATTTGCCCTTCTGGTAAAACTGATTTGATGCTAGCCATAGGTATAACATTGGAAGGTTGACCTCTTGTGACCCTGAGGTGAAGCTCCTCCTCGAAAAATAAAATAATTAGGGGGGAAAATGTTTGAAGACTTGCATATCTCTTTCACTTGGTATGTACGCAAGCTGGCATGTGTAAGTTCCTGCATAGTACAAAATCCAAACTGTCCATGAGCACACCACAGCCGCACATTTGACTCGGCAAACCCTGCTAGAAGCCAGGTGTGACTGTGGTGCTACTTTCCACCTCCGGTTGTGGCACAACGGGATGATGCCAGGTTTTCAAACTCAGATGGTTCTAAAAATGTTGGGCATGACTAAGATGACCGATATGTCATGACACCAATAACATGACAAACTCGTCAGTTAAGAAACCCCACAAAAAAAATCTAAAAATTAAAGAACTCGTCTCCTTCACTTGGTATATATGAAAACTGGCATGCAAGGATACGAGATCAACAGCACGACAGGCTCGTCAGTTACGTCATCTAATGTTCTGATGCCACAAGTGTGTCTTTCGCAACATTGTTGGGGAGATAAAGCTTCGTCGAATGCGAAATAACGCCTGCATGACATAACTGCAATAGTGAACTCAAGAGCACTCTCTGAGTAAAGTGGACTTGGTCTCTTCTTCATGCCCAGGTGGTGGAAGATGGCTACGAGTTCTTTGCCAAGCGACAGCTGGTGACACTTTTCTCCGCGCCAAACTACTGTGGTGAATTCGACAATGCTGGTGCCATGATGAGTGTCGATGAGACCCTCATGTGCTCGTTCCAGGTGAGACGGGTTGGTGGAACTGGGCACATAGGTTCCTGTCCCTGTGGTTCAGTTAAAAGGAAAGGACACTGTTTTCTGCTTCCCTTGATGGAAGCATGGCTCAGTGTCCGTGGGTGTGGCAGAAAGGGAGTGAAAGGAAGGAAGGGCAAGGAGCGCTGTTGTGGGAGACACTGGAAATTTTGACCACCTGGGACTCTTTAAAGGAGCACGAAAATTTTGCATTTCGTCTTCTCAGTTGCATGAAGTAGCTAACAACTCGCTCGTCACATGTCATAACCTCCTTTGCTTCAGCATGCAACTGTTATTTAATTACACATTTTTATGGTGGCCAGTTTCAGTTTCAGGGAGCACTGAGAAAGGTTGGTTTGTTTGAGAAAGGTTGAGCTGGCCACATGACCCCACAAAACTTGGTGAGTGCGCCGAGCTTGGCAACATGTGAAAGTGCTTCACTGTCTGGTGGACAATAGAAGGTGGAGAGGCAACAAAGCCTCCTTCCCAACAATAAAACTATAAAACTCTGTGGCAAGGACAACAAACAGCAGCGGTAGAAAATGTGTGGAGTGAACATCATGGCAGGGGCAGTAGCAGTGGCCAAAACAAGCTGGTCATGGATGGTTGTTGTGTGTTTACAGGAAAACCTTTTAGCTGTCAATTCTGCAAAGTCCTTCGTTGGCGGCTTGGTTGTGCTTCCCACACTTTAAAATTGATTTTAAATTTTCACAGACAATATTTGTGTGTCCAAAAAAATGTGGCTGTCGTGTTTTAGCCTTCGTCGAAAATGCGACAGCCGCGGCTTGGATCGAACCCACAACGTTCGAAACCACAGTGATGCATCATAACTGCTATGCCATCGCTACACCTTAGTGAGACATTGGTACTGCGTTTTGAGTTTACTAACTGCTGTTGCTTGTTTCTCTCCCACAACTCTCGTGGCGCGTGCGCGTTGCACATAGACATTTCAGGCCCATGGCAAAACAACGTACAGCCCAGACCACTTATAACGTGACTGCTTATATTGCAGGACCAGCTATAATGCGGTTCTTTCTGACCCACATTTACCCTCCCATAGAACTTAATGTACAGCCCCCCGAGATGAAGGACCGGTTATAATGCGGCTGCCTTAAAATCCCGCAAACAATCGAGGTAGCGAGCAGGCTTCACAAAGGGAGTGTGCCGCCCTAAAAGAGTGCAGCGAATTGCCATGGAGGAGGAAGAAGCGTGGAACAAATTCAGTTTCAGTTTATTGGTTATATAAGCATCAATTACATAGTACTTGTATAAATGAACAATGAGTGGAGGAAAGAAAAAAATAGGCCGCGTATCTGCATGCTTCGCTGCAAATGTCATCGATAGAGGATAGTCTTCTGCTGGCTGTACTACGCTGCGTGAGATATGGACGCCATCGGGCAGCGCCGTTGGGAATCATGAGCTTGTGCAGAATCCCTGGGCAACTGCCAGGTGGCAGCACCAAATTGTTGTCAGAGGCCTTTTTCGTGCATAGCGCCACATTTTTAACACATCCTAAGAAACACTAGGGTATTTAGAATTGTGTATCTGTGTATTTTCTGGTAAAGGAACTGACCACCTAATACATATTGATGTTGCGCCTCAGATATGCATAATATTTTCCTTTTGATCGACAACGTTCACTAGTATGAACGCAGCTACCAGTTCAAGATGGCTGGGCGTTAGGCAAGTGCTTAAACTTTGGCCGGGTGGCTGAATCGTATGACAGACAGACACACCAAAATTTCTGCGTTCATGTATCCCAAGAAAGACTCTCATCCTTAAAAAAAAAAAAAAGGCTGCGGCAGCATTGCGTCACGTGCGCACCCTCTGAGGATAGGATTGCCAAGGCGATGGAGAATGCTGCTATGTCCGTTTGTCAGCTGTAAACACTCTGCACGGAACGTGTCTGCAATTGCATGATGTCCACTTTACCGCTGTTTGTTTCCGGTTCTTATTTCTTATTCTTTAATCATTTCACGCGCACTGCCCTTCAATCACCCTGTGAGCATGATTTGCTGTGCACCCGGTCCCTGTGTTGATAAGGGCAAGCATCCCGTGAGGCGCACAGCCCGTAGCAACCCTGCAGGCTAGGCCAATGAGCGCTGCCTTTTCAGTGCTGGATGCAGATAGGGTGCCACGGGCGACTGTGGTCTACGGCGACCACGTTTAAATTGCGGACGAATCATTTCGACAACGGAAACGATCAAGGACGTGGATGGCAGTGCACCACTCGAATGGCGGTTTGCGCTCGCTACGTTTTTTGGGTATATTGCGTACATGTCGGAGAAAATGAAGGATAGCATGCAAGTAATAGGTTCCCGTTTCTGCGCATTCCGGTTCCGCGGGAAATCTGCATGAACGGTGACTTCACTATAGCGCTTTTCTTTTTCTTTTCTTTTTTTATTTGCACAGCGCGGCCGTGGACTTAAATCTTTGGAATATCCAGATTTTTTTTTAGGCTGGTGAAAGCAGCCGATCGTGCGACTTGAATGTCTAACACACGCCGCTGCCTGCTCGACACTTTCTACGCACGTTTAGACATTTTAAAATGTTGTTGTGGTTGTAGTGCGGGTATTCGCGATTCCAGCGACTTACATTATTAGTGGTATAAGCTTATTTGCTCCTTGGACTGTGTGACCAAATACAATAGTATCTTTGTGATTCAGTTCACCCAAGCTTGGTGATAATAAATTATAGCAATGTCTCAGGTTGAGCATGCTGGATAGCATAGGCTGTGATTCAGGATTGTAAGAACAGTTTCTGAACCCATAGCGGGGCCAAAAGCAGTGTCTTTTAAAAACGTAATACAGCCAATCCTGGATATATCGAACTCAAAGGGGGTCGCAAAATAGTTTGATATATTGATAATTCTAAATACTAAATATGCCTATTTGAAGCTAGTCTTACAACAGCGCACATCTCAAATCTGTTTCCCCGAGATAGTAATAAGCAGCAGAATACCTATTTGCCTACAATATGCAATGGACCAGCATGAAAACGGTCTCATTTTGTTTCGTACAAAACAAATACAGTCGACTCTCGCTACAACGAAATTGATGGTGCGCGGAAAAAATTTCGTTGAAGCGAAAATTTCGTTGTACTGAAATCGAAAAAATATAACTGACCTTATCTGGTAGAACAATGAAACTTTTATGCCTCAATCTTGCGCGCGGCAAGCGGCGTCACGGCGGTAGTCGGAAGGGTTCAGAAACCGCAAGGGCTGAAACCATACCTGTCAAGTTTGGAGAAACAGAATCCGGGAGATTTATGTATTTACTCGATTCTACTGCGCCCTCGATAGTAACGCGCACCCGTTTCCCGGGACCAAGAAAAGTCCTTAGTAATCAGCCTTCTCACATTCATAAAAACAAATGTCGTACTTGCGTAATGCACGGACTCGCATAATAAACAGACCGTCGACTTTGGACCCCTGCAGTCCCTCGAACGGCCGTGGTGTGGCTTCCCGCTTCACTTGATCCATGTCGTCTCGAAGACGTTTGGCGCGCCGATTCATAACTCCTGCGTCCAGACAAAACTGCCGCACGTTGCCGGGCCTACCCGCGAGAAAGCGGCGGTAACATCATTTACTCGCAGTGCTGCGTTCCTCCGTGCTGTTGCAGTTCCCTCAGGCTGGCTGCCGCTTGCTGCCATGCGTGCTGCGCAGGGGCGTGGTCTCAGAGATTGCCGCGATGCAATCTCGGACGTCATGCAGCGCGCACGACTGAGAGGCTCAGGCTCAGCACAGATATGAGGGAGAAATGTGATGATGAGCCGTTTTGCGTGCGGTGATGAGAAGCATCTTTTCCCCCGTTGCGGCCGCCCGTGAACGCTACCGAAAGCTGCTGCGGCTGGGCGTCTCAGAGATTGCATCGGCGACGTAGCGACTTTGATTGGCCGCAATACGGCCAAGCCGACGCGGTATCTTCGGTCTATGCATCATGTGCGCAGGCCTACGCATCATATGCGGCGACATAGGTCTACGCATCATGCGCGCCATCTCGACGGGCATCGGTAGGCGGCATCAGTCTATATCGGTAATCAACCACGCAATTAACAGCGGCCGTTTCTGGTGGTGCCAACACGCGATTTCGACTTTGTAGACGCATTTTTATCTTCTGAAATGCACCAAAATCTTTCGGATTGTGCTCACTGCATAGCAAATTGAATTTTCGAGACTGGAATTGCATCGTCAAATTTCGTTGAAGCGAAACGGCACAAAAGAATGTGTTCGTTGTGGCGAGCATATTTATGCATTGACTCCAATGGACTGCTGACGGGGATCCGAGAATTTTTCGTTGTACCGGAAATTTCGTTGAAGCGGCGTTCATTGTAGCGAGAGTCGACTGTATGTAAATTTGTAAGCCATCATGTTCCTTGAGCCGTCCTGGGGCTTTACAGATCAGAAAATTCAACACCTTCCATTGCACCACTGTAGCAGCTAATGACTGCGAACGCCGATGCAAGCTCTCAGAGCACGGCACAAAGTTGTTTTATCAGTGGCATAGACGTTCATCACTGGCAACGTCGCCTGCGATTTTGGTGTCAGTGCACAGTTACATGGACACCGTCAGCGGGTTTTTGCAGTCGCTTACGCGTCGTACGTCTTACATGCGGGTAAAAGCACGCTAGCGCTGGGGGTGAATGCGGCTGAAGCAGAGATGCAGCGACTCGATCGTCTCCATCGCATGAATGGCGATAAAATTGCCCCGTGTGCAAGGCCTGTTGTCTCCTCCTTCTCCAGCAGAGAGGAAACAGCCAGACTGTCTTTCATCAGGTGAAAGGCGCCGATGGGAAATGGGCAGTCTCGCACGCTATCTCAACAGACGCTTTCCACTTAAAGCAGTAATGACACACAATTTTTAAGACTAGATAACTTGTGGGATAGATTTGTGTGGACACATATGCAATGGCTAATATAGCGATAACGTACTTAAAATCTATCAATTTTAAAGTTTGTAAGCGAATAGAAATGGGGCACAACTGAATTTCCGGGAGGTTTTCCTGTTACCCGTACAGTTAGGAGAAACAGTAAAAATCCGGAAGTCTCCCGGGTAGTCTGGGAGACTTGGCGGGCATGCAAACCGTAATTAACAAAAAACATGGCCTTTGTGATCGGTACCGTAGATATGACCTAGATGATGTCATGTAGCCCTAATTCTCGAAGGCTGTGCTTTTGCGAAGCACAAGCGGTAGCACGAGGACAACCATCAGAATGCGCACGTCGAGTTGATACAGATCGACGCTGCTGGTGCGGTCTGCCAGAGCCGCAGACGCTTTGTATCCAGCTCATTTGGTGCCTTTGCCTGTCAGCCTTTTTCGAAAATGTTGCTGCTGCGCGCTATGATAAAAAATGGGTGCCGCAGACAAGTTAGTGCGCTGACAAGCGCTATGCAACCTCCCAAAAGCAGCGCAACGGCACTGCATTTTCAACACCATCGCGTGCAAATATGGATCGCAACACGTCAGACCGCGGTTGAAACATGATCAACTTATGTAAGGAGGAGCACATCTGAGGGGTTCAGTGCGAATCAAAGGTAGATATATCAAATTCGGCAGTCCACGGGTGTTGATACACATCCGTGCCATCCCTATACTTTTGCATTGAATTTTCAAGGGGATCTTTCAACTGTTCGATGTAGCCAATAATTCTATATATCTGAATTTCATGCGTCTTAGATCAGCTGTGTTGTACATACAGAAGGGTGAGTTTCTTTTGCAATGTCAGTGGTGCCATGCAACTCATATTTCCTAACCGGAACATTGCCACAATAGATTGTTCGTTATGCAGTACAGCACACTAATTGTGGGAGGAGGCTGCTCATCATGAGGCATAGCACATTTTGTCCCTTAATTACAAACAAGGTACAGTTAAACCTTGATTTAATTAATACTATAATGAAATTCTGTATAGAATTTTTTTTTAATTTTTACAATGTAATGTCCATAGAACACCAAGGGTTTTTTACCTCCATACAATAGAGCATGTTTACCACGATTTCAGTATAACAAAAGTTCCACTGCTGCTGCAGAGGAAAGGTGAGCTGACAAATTGAAACTTTTCCTGGTGCCAGTGGCAAAATGGGCGAGTTGCACGCATTTCTCAAATTGCGCCGCGTGACAGAGCGGCTACTGATGTACAGCACATTTCTCCTGTCTGCAATTAGGGGTATAGGGAGGACTGGCTGGTTTTTTTCGTTGCTACTGCTGCGGGGAGGGTGACAAAGATCATGCATGCCAAGAGAACAGCTTAGCACATCACATTGCGTGCTCCACAAGTTACGTAGTTCCGCGTTCCCTGTCACCCATGTTGTGCAGCAGTGGCTGATTTGGTGTTTTCGTTATTGCCGAGCGTCAAGTGACAAGGATATGTAGCCATAGAGACAGCACTGCTAGATGCCATGAGCACTTGCTCATCTTGCAGGAGGTCATGATTGTTTGGACGTCGCTGATGATGCTTGTAAATAGGTGCAAACGTCATCAGCAACATCTTGCACACACTCATGATCGGAGGCAAAAGATGGTGTCGCCGCTATTTCTGCCTGTCACAGCACTCACTTTTGAAGATTCCCAACTTGAAAGAAGCTGTTCCAGACTTTCTGAAGATTAGGTTTTCCAAGAAAAAGCAACCAGAATAGGCCCTTTTAATGCAAATGAAAATGTTTTCAATGAATGCACCACTGCAAGGAGTTCCAATTATGTAACGGACTTGCCTATATTCTTTTAGCTGTTCACAGCTACTAACTCTGTAAAGTGACGTAGTTGTTTCTTTGTTGTGGCAATTGACGAGACTACTGTTGAACGAATCCATAGCGATGACTGAGAATGGCAATGCTGTACTGGGTCTTGCTAAATTCTTCAGACATACGTGTGCGGGTTGTGTGGCAACTGTCACGGCTGCTTGTGTTCTCTGTCTTGCAGATTCTTAAGCCGGCCGACAAGAAGAAGTTTCCGTATGGTGGCATTGCAGCAGGAGGGCCCAAGCCACCTGCACCGCAGCGGGGACAGGTGAGCGAGCTTTTGCGCCACTTGTGTGTGGTCTTGCACCGCTAGCCAGGCCGAGTTGATAATGAAAAAAGGCAGGGAATGCAAACGCTGGTACAAGAGAGCTCCAGCTCCATGAACAGAATGGATCTTTCAAATACTGTGAAAGAGAAACATCTCAGCCTTTAGGCATCCAAGCAGTGCTATGGTTCGAATTATGGAAGTGGGTGTTACAGACTTCGCGAAAGTATTTGGGCTGTGATGCTAGGAAGGAGTATAGAGAATTCTTTGAACTACTAAATGAATGAATATGTATAGTTCAATAAAGCAATCAGTCCTGAATACTTTTTTCAAAGTAGAGGCTGCCAAACTGAAACTGGTTATTTCTATCATATCAGGTGAGGTGCCGCTTCTGTGGAGCCGGAAGTAATGCTAGCCGTAGGGGAAGGCAAGAGAAAATGGTGATGGTTGGATGGAGTTCTGGGGTTTTATGTCCCAACACCAGATATAGATTATGAGGGAAGCGCTGTAGGAATTGAAATTTGCATAGGAATTGCGATAGTTGTGCATTTGTCGTGTAGAAGCTATGGGATGAGGGAATGCCGTGGCACCTGTCTGCGTCTCTGCACAACTGTTCAAGTGTTGGCGACAAGACAAACCGCCAGAGGGAAAGCGCACTGGACATTGTTGAGAGTACCGCATGTGCTTGTGGGCAGACTTTTTTTTACTTTCTATGAAAATAGTCAATTTGACGTTTTGACATGCCAGTGGTCGAACAGGACGCACTTCATAGGGTCTCGCAGTGTTGAGCTCCTCTTTGTTCAGCCGAGACTGGCCTGCAAAATGGAAGAGCACCATGCAGCTGCTGAATGCAATTAAATGTTATCGTAATGGCATTGTATGGCATGCCTTAGTGGGGCAGTGTTTACCAGTCGTTTCATAGTGCTGGAATCACGCAGCAACTCATTCTCAAGTTTAGTTGCAGAAGCACGTCTATTTGTTCCCTTCTCTTCCTGAGAACAATCCCATTTTGTTGTGGGTAACCAGTATTTTCTTTGACAAATATGCCGGAGACAAGTTCGGTGAACTTCATTGACGCTAAAAAAATTTCAAGTGGTGTGGCATTGTTTTCTTCTGTCTGCAGTGCTGCATGTAAAGTTGTGTCTATCTTCAGTCCAGCATGCATTGCACTAGCCTGCACAGAATACTGCAGTTATTCATGAATTCTTCACCTTTATATGCCATTCAGCGCTTTATTTTCTCAGTAGCTTTCGCTGCGCACGCAAGACAGCTGGGTGCTGTAGTCATGAGGAGTGTAGTTTGCCTGTTGTGTTTACTTGTAAAACGTAATTTTCTGGGCTCTGGATGCTCACTGTGAATTCATACGCTATTATTTTACACTTGCTCATTCAGGTATTCCAGATTTTCACTGTCAAGCTGCAGCGTAGATTCATTAGTATGGTCATCGGTCAGCAAACATCAGCAAGTCACCCCTGACACCAAAAACTTACGCCACTTTCCAGCCATCATCATGTGACACAAGAGGACACAACTATGAGAGAATGACAAGCTATAGCTTTCCAACACACTCAAAAACTAAAATCTCATCCAGCTTTACTGTGATAATTGGTAAGGCAGTACACTATCAGTTATGCATTGACATACACCCATGCAATGTAGAGCCATCTTCCGTTATGGTACATAGGCAGCCACAGTGTAACGTTCCTTGAAAAGTAGTTAAACCTGGATATAACAATACTGACAAATGCTCGAGAATTTTTATCAAAAGGTTTTCGTTATATCCAGTTATGGCATGAAAATTTGATATAGAAACAGGCAAATAAAACAGGGGCAAGTAGCGGTGCAACACATTAATTTTGTGGCAAAAACATGGAAGGTAAGGTTCGAATTAACCACTGAAGACTCATTGCCAGCACCGTGATATCGGGGACTTTCCACCGGCGCCTCATCCGACATCTTTCTAGTAGGGACGGGACAGTCATCCCCCCCCCCACCCCTTCCCCCCAAAAACCCCTCCCCCCCCCCCTCTTGCAAAACTGCACGCGGTCCAGGGCTGCTGTGTTCGTGTGCAGTGAAAGCCAAGCCCTTGCATGATGGACGAGCAGTGTCTCTGTTGAGGCACTCATCCTTGCGGTGACGAACCTGAGTGACTGACTGTGTGGATACAGGAGTCAGCTCACACGCGTGCGCACCGTGTGGAAGAGAAAAGCCAATGCGATCTGCTTGATAGATAACTAAAAAAAGACACTGAAAGCTGCAGTAGTGAGTGGTGGCGCTGCTGGTGCACAAGCCACTGGGAACACGATTGGAGGGAGGAGGAAACGACACAGCTGCGGCAACAAGAAATGCGTCGCCGACTCGAGTGACACAGGGGAGCTGAGAAGCAAGTAGGGCCCATGCAGACAAGCGTCCTTCCACCTCATGTTTCGCTTGTAGCACTCTGTTGAAGCAAGGTTGCCGCAACGGATGCATCCGCACCAACTTGCAGTGACGTTGCTTTGCACTCTGTCATCTGCGGTGTAGCCGCGGGAGCAGACGTGGCCGCTGCTTGCGCTTAAATATGATATTCGGAGCGAAATAACAAGATTGTTGGTTGGGAGAATTCTTATATCAAGGGTGTCTTCCGCTGCCACGTCGTTATACAGTAGTTACAGAGACACATTCTTCTGTGGAGTTGCGGCAGGGAATTGCAACACTTCGTGCTTATAGCCAAGTTTAACTGCAGTTCAAAAAAGGGGTTATCCAGGAGTTACCTACTCCTACACATGGTAGTTTCTTAAATGCACCGATTTCAGTTTTTGGGACTTGCACATCCCGTGTACCTGAAAGGGTTAAGGGGACCCTAAAGATACACTTGTTTTTTTTTTCGCGAGAGCAAATTACCTTCTTGCAATACCAAAGGTACCACCTTTGCCATGAGAAGCTGCTTGGTGAGCGAGAAAATGCACGCATTATCATCAAAACTGCATGTGACAATGCGATGTTGCAACTTCCACACTTATTGTCATGCTGCGATCGACTTGGATGGCATCTTCAAGGGCCTACGTAGCTCTTCATAAGAATGAGGTACATTGCCCCAGAGAAAGGTACCAAGCTCAAGGAAACCAAGCTCCAGCCATTGTACAATAAAGCACATTTTAATTTATGACATCTGTGTCAGTAGACTTCAGTGCAATACCGTACTTCCTCGTGTATTACCTCGTGTAATGAATTGCTAGCGTCTGCAATTCTTGTAAGTGACACAAAGTTCGGGGAGAAAGATCGTTCGAGCTCCAACTCATGCTGCTTTTGCCTTTCCTTCTCAGCCATCTCGGCTTCTCTTTCTTCTTTCACCCCTTCGGCTACTATCCTCTCCTTCTCGACCCTGCTTTCAGTTGCTGTTTCACTGATTCTCCTTCTTGTTTCATTTTTCTCTTTCTCTTCCCTTTCTTCTTTCTCTCTTTCAGCTGCTCGCATTTCTCTTTCTGTCCTTTTAGCAGCTGTTTTTCTCTTTCCGCAGCTTATTTTTTCTCTTGGTTCATCCACTTTCGTAACTCAGCTCCGGCCAAACCCATCTTTTCACCAAGGGCACCTAACTTCTCAAGATCCATGGCGCCCTTCCACAATATCTAGCTGCGTGCACAAACAAATATCTGCCTATACCTGTGCTCTCAAAATACTCTCTGCACACAGTTTAGCAAGAACATGGTGCAACACACAATATCGCTTATGCCAACACCCAACGACCCAAGACTCTTTCTCCCTGCTTTGAACACACTATGTGCCAAAGAAATCCTGTCGCGAACGCCAGTATTGTCACCGATCCTGAGTTGTGACACTCGAGATGCAGATGCTGGAAAAGATCCCACTAAAGCTTGGACAATTTGGTTCCCCTTTGGTGCACTAGCAAAACACCAGAAGTGGTTCAAAGACCGAGTCTGAGCCAGGGGTGATAAACAAAACAAATATATCCTCATCAAACAGGCAGTTACACAAAAGCATGCTCAAACACGGCTCTTCAAAATGCAAACACAGTTGGGTTGCAGCAATTACACGAAACCAACAAACATACAAGCTCATGCACTACAACAGAGAATGAAACACAACAGTGTCCTATTCACCAAAGTCACTCTAAGTGCCTTCTCAACATGAAGCTTGCAGGCCGGGCTCATCAGTTATTCACCAAAGTCACTCTAAGTGCCTTCTCAACATGAAACTTGCAGGCCTGGCTCATCAGTTGGCTCGCAGAGCAGCGTCATTTGCCTCTTCTTTCTTTCTTCACGGATACACAGACGACTAATACCCCTGTCACACGGGCACTTAAAAGTCTTTTAAGCAAACAGACTTCTTCCGAAAAGGAGTTCCTGATGGCAGACACACGGCAGAGAGCGAACTCCTTTTCAGAAGCGGTGTTTTTCATAAAAGGAGCTCGTCGATCTCTTTTACAGCTCCAAATGAGTAGCCTCGAAACCAGTGGGCACCAGCAATTTTCGACTGGTGGAAAAAAAGAGTGACTGCTTATTTTTCTGTCACCAAGGCTCTTCGTAAAAACAAATTCCATATCCTGCAGAAGGTGTAATGAACCATTTTGTTCGTTACTTCCTTTTCTACACTTGTGAGCAGCTGGAACGCATCAGGAATCACGTACGTGCTTACGCTCGGACTCGCGCCGCGCCATTTTGCACAAGCGTGAAAAGCGTGATTGGCAGTCGTGTGTGTCACAGCCGCTCGATTCGCAACGCATGTGCATTTTTATCGAGCAGCCGTGTGTGTGTACTCGGCATTCCAATAGTGTTAGCGTCTCTGGCCAACCTCGGGGACCAAACAGCCGTCAGCACACGGAAAAAAAAAATCCACAGCACATCCACGGAGTGAATGATGATGAGTGGGCGAAGCTCCGGAGGTTCGTCGTAGATCGTGCCGAGTTCCGGATTAATTTAGCTAACGCGCATGCTACGAATCCTTATGGTTCAACTACGCACAAGTGAAATCTCCCACCAGCACTTCATTGCAAGTCCAGATCCAGTGCCTATATATATATATGGGTGGTCGGTGAACGGTTCTCCAGTGCGAGCAGTCTGTATTTTTCATTCAAGAAACTCGCTAGAAGACACTGCCTGTGCCAACGTTGCCTCTCGTGGGTGAGGGCGCGTTCTCCTTCTTTGCGGGCTGGTACAGCGTTCATCGAAGAAAGAGCGTTTCCATAGTCAACGCGCGTCTTTCGCTATCTCTCTCTCTCTCTCTCACAAGACAGCAGATGGAAGAGTGAGAGAGCTCGCGCGCCGGGAGGCACGCGCCGAGGGCGAGCGTGAGCCTGCTGGCGGCGCGAGGTGGCTACATACGTACTACTACAGAGGAGGGAACGACCCACACCCTAAGGAGCTTCGCCCCCTAAAAACAGTGTCTGCAATGGTCGGAGGCGGACACCTGGAGGTTAATGAGACCTTGGGAAGATAACCTGCACTCATTGCAGGCCGTAAGGCTTGCGATTCTCGCTTTTTCTTCGGTACGGTCGCCCATAACATGTCGAGAGCACCAAAACTCAGTATGGTAAATAAAAACCCAGTGGTGCCAAACGGACTTGTACACATCGCTAGTTATGCGGACGCTTCCTTAACTAGTGCAGGAAACCTTTACATTGGTGGTTCTTCATCTGTTATTCTTAAATTTATTTGAAGAAGCGAGCAACGCAATAAGTCTTTAATTTGTATATAGAGATACATCGTTTTATTTTCATTGTTTCTCTTTTAACTGCTAACGCCACGCTTTTGGTAGTGTCTTCGAAAGAAAACACTAAAAGGAGATTGTTGGTGCCGTGTGTCTGCGCAGCAACGCCTCTTCGTTAAAATTCTTTCAACTTCGTAAAAGACCGCTTACGTAAAAGATTTTCTGTGTGCCCGTGTGACACAGGTATAAGACGGCTGCTGACGGCCCATGGTCGACTCTTTATATTGCCTTTGGCAGTCATTCTCGGAGTTTCGGTGCGGGCTGCATGATCTAAAATTGAGGGGATATCCTTGATTTTTCCTAAACCTTCGCCACTTGGGCAGCACCTCTTTCTTCCTCACATGTCGCGATGAATGTCGGCACACACTCTCCACCTCCTTTCTCTTTCTTTGTCTGACTCGTGTGTTCACCCGTCTTGATAGGACGACTGACACCGGGTTCTTTGACGAAGTGGGCACTATTTTGTGACAGTATGTTGGGAGCCAACTGTACATGTCACTTTATGTTGGCACAGAATGCCTTAGTCCGCGCCGTGCATGGTATCTGCGTGTGCTCGAAGGCCCAACTAACAGGCCTGAGCCCTGCTTCTGCAGCTTCAGGCCCAAGCCTAGTGTGAGTTCAGGCCCATGCTGGGCCCAACCTGCGGGCTGGTTCGGGTTCGGGCTTTTGCACTGGTCAGGGAATCCACGATTTGGCTTCAGATAGGGCTACAAAGTGCCTGCTTCTTTCAACTAGATGCATCACATGGAGCACCAACATTGCCACTTGGGGTAGACTAGCGTAGTTGATTTCATCATCATGAGAACATGGCTTGTTTGTTTTGAGTTCAACAATATGAAGAAATGTAATATCTTTAAGAAAATCAAAACAAAGTTTGGTGGCATAATTAGTTGATAGAAGAGCAGGGATTTCAAGCTCTATTAGAAACGAGTCTGCCAATTCCCTGGTGTGCACGCTGCAATAATATTGGGCTCACGTGTTCTTAGGAGCCTCCACGACTAATTTGCACCATTTTCTGACTGTGTTCAAAAAGCATCGTAGGGCTTGTGTAAAAGGTTAAACTTTTGCAAGGATAGATTTTTTTTTCTTTTTGGTTTGTAATGCTAAAGTGTACCACTGCTGTAGCGCTCATTTATCTGTGTTCCTTCGATGCAGTGAACGGGTGCTCAACGTGGGGACAGAAAAAAAAAAAGGCCTGGGAGCCCTGCCTTTGCTGGCGAAGGGAGGCTGCACCAGGCTTTTTTTCCCTGCAATGACAACACAACCAGGCGATGTCACTTTGGAGGGAGTGGGACAAACGGAGACTACCACAAGAATGCAGACGACTCGACAGCTGCCAACTACAGCTGATCAGCCATGAACAGCGCAACGCAGTGCACGAGGGTCAAAGGTCACCAGACACGACATGCGCCCACCCTCCTTGCCTGCTGGGTGGTGAGCTCCTAGACCTTGCTCGCTTGTGCAGCTATTGTGACAAATGGACTGACGCGGGGACGACAGGACTCATCATGCTTGCTTCTGTTTTTGTTTTGACTTGTGACTCCCTCAGTGTCTTTCACTTAGTTTGTCGATTGTGTGATGGTGGCAGTTGCTCCTGGACAGGTTGACTGCTTGCAGAGTTGAGTGCATCTGGAAGCAGCAAGTAACTCCTCACTTTGGGTGCTTTATTTTTCCCATTTTCCTACAAAAGCAGCTCTGACCCCTAGTGCCTTCATGCTAGGAAGTGTTTTCTTTTTTCTATTTCTCCTTTTGGCTGTACTACACAAAGGTTTTCTTCTGTGTACTGGCCACTCGCAGCAGTGCTTCCGCTTGCTTGTCTTTCCTGTGCATGCCTTTTCCCTTCTGTCCTTTGCCACTTTCTGGGAAAAGTACCAAAGCAGGTGCGTGTAGGTCTTCGTGTTGCACCAGTCACCACTTAGATGATGGCTCCCCCCCTTTTATTCTACCTTTCATCCGTGCTGCCCTTCTCACCTCCACCATTGCTTTTCTTTTTTCTCTATTGTTCTCGCATCTTGTTTTCATCCTGTTATTTCGCACCTTGCCCTGTTGCTGCTCATGACAATAAAGTGCAGTGTTGTGCAGCTTACTAGTAGATGGATAAGGTACACTTTGTTAAAGGAGCTGTGGCCATTGTACTGAGAACATGGGAAGGCAGCTTAGAGCTATAGAACTGTGAAGCCTCTTAGCGTTCCCTCAAGGCACAGCAGCCATAGCTGTCCAAGTAATCAAGCTTCCATATTTAATTAAGATTCAGGGCACGTTCGGACTGGTTCTGAAAGAGGATGTACGACCATCTGCGACTTGTAACTGAGGAGCAAACTGCAGCAGCAGCTGTTCACCCTGGCAAATGTGCCTTGCTTGTTGGGACGGCAGAGTGGCTCTCCATCACATGCTGCTCACGTTGCTTGCACTGCCATCATAATGTAAAATAAGTGTCAATGCATACGGTCATTCTCCTCCTGATTGATTCAGCACGTAGCCTTAAATCGAGAAAATCAAGTATTTGCATTTGGTCGTGCAACCTTACAAATCACCAGTGTGAGTGGCCCCTTGGAGTGGACATTCGAGCGCGTGAGTGTGATTCGGTTGACATTGCCACTTTGTGGTCAAACTGAAGTTGTTTTTTTGTAGGTGTGTTGTGTAAGGAAATGTGCTTTGTTATATAATGCTCTGTACAGTGCAAGTTTTGTTCATTGTATTTTTTTCTTGTTTACTTATGTCACGAGCCTCTTACAAGTGCAGCTGAACATTCCAAGAAATCGAATGTTGAAACCTCATTTAGATGTTACCTTGTTTATTAGTAGTTGTTTTTTGTTGCTTCCTTTTAGTTACAGCTCATTTGTGCATTCATTCGTGCCTACTTATGTTTCATGCAATCCGAAATGGATTGGATGGTCACACTCAACTTCGATACAAAGCTCTGTAGGCCAGCCGCAATGAATTCACGTGCGCTAAAAATATGTGTAATCAGCTAATGTTCGGAGCAGCCACTGACCTAAATTTTGCCATTGTAATAGAAAGGATGCATTAAGATCTTAATGCTAAAACCTAAAAAATGAGAAAGGAAGTGTACTAATGCAATAATAATTGATGGGGTTTTACATGTCAAAAGCGATGTGATTGATGCATGCCCCTTTGTGGAGGGCTCCAAAGCAATTTTGACCACCTGGGGTTCTTTATCATGCACCTAAATCTAAGCACATAGATGTTTTGCGCATCTCGCCCCCCGTGAAAATAGGGCCGCTATGGCGTGGAGTCAACCCCGCGACCTCATGCTTTGCAAACCAACATCCTAGGCTGCTAAGCCAGCTGCCACACATGGACTGTGGCTTAGGTGGTCGGAACAGTCGCTCTGGCTGCCTAATGTGGGTGAAGTTCATTGCTCAAAGCACCTCAGCATGTGGTAGTGCGATGCCTACTTGGAGCCGCTCCAAACACCTAAGGCTCTTCTTTGGATGATAGTAGATAGATCTGAGCTCTTTCGCACCTTGATTGTTCGTCCAGTGCTGAGGCAGCAAGACCAGTCCTTATTTGCCTCTTTCACGAACTTTTTATAGCAGGCTATCATGTCCACATCGTTGATAGTCATTTCTGATGAAACTCGTCTTGGAATCCTTTCTTTTGTCTAGGTAATAAGAGGCGTAAAACTGGTAAACATGACCTAATTAACACTGCCCCTGTTTGTGATCCATGGCATTGCATCCAAGCATTGCATTTGTGGCCATAGGTTACACGTTTGATTCATGCTTTCTTAATAGACATTTTTAGTTTAGCGCGTTAGCGTGATAGCGGGGCTATGGGAATAGCGTTACTGCGCTATCCATGGGTAACCGTACCTTCATATCCCCCGTTTTTTTATCTTTGTGCTCAGCAGCTATACATTGCTTTTCTTTTTTTAATGCAGCATTGGAATGCTGACAACTGCAGAAGGGCCCATCTACACAGCTTGCTCAGTGCCTAGTTTCTTTTATAATTGTCTTGAGTAGTTTCGTGGCCTTTAAAAAGGAAGAAAGGAACTAGCCAGGGTGCAGATTTCTGTACTGGTGCCAAAAAAAGAAGAAAAAAAATCCAAATGTCAGGTGTGTCCTTGTGTGTTATGCTGTTGAGAAATTGTGGCCATTTTGGAAGTAGTTTTAATGTTTTCTCTTCTTTTTTGCTTCCTTGGCAAGCACTTTGGAAATGCTCTGTGCGAACAGTAGTTGTGGTGTACCAACACTGGCCAAGGAAATTCAGCGGTACAGGAAGTGCCATATTTTAGCTATTACTGTCGTGAGCTCCATGAAAGTTTTTCTTTCTCCAGCTTTGGTGCACAGCCTTTCGTAGGATACATTTTCGGGCCGTATCCACTGTCCATGTAAAGGCATTTTGCATAAGTGGAACAAACAACGTAAGGGCTTTTGCTCAAGCCCTTTTGTTGTTTGTTCCACTTATGCTGCAGAAGATAGTTTACAGGCAAGGATAAACACCTTTCTAGTAGAGGATGGTCTAGAGGCTCTACAGTAGCTGTAAAAAATTTTCTGCTGTGGCACTCTCGGTAGAGTAGGCTATACGTGTTCAGCAGTAGGGGACTCGTTTTGAACATGAATTTTTGTATATTCTTTGAAGGAAGTCAATTTTCTCTGGTCCCTTTTGTCTGATGCAGTTCTTGAACTGCAACCAGCATTGCAGAAAGGGGGGCTTGTGGCAGTATGTCTAGAGGTGCCTGTGGTCAAAATTTCCGGAGCCCACCACTGCGGTGTTCTCCTTCCCACACTTTCATTCCGTTTATCCCATCCGCAGGGGCACCAAGTTATGATCCTTACATGGGCTGCAGAAAATAGCATCCTTACTTAACTGAATAACAGTTATTATTACTATTGTTATTACGAAGAGTTAAGATACAAAGGCAAAATGTCGTGTGCTCTTTTGTCACAAGAACCATTTGTCCGCGGGCTCTTTCACTTTTACTTTCATTAATCTGTGCTTCTTTGATTTGGTTAAAAATGTTCGTTGGCCATTCCAAGCAGACAGTGGAGCTCATCTAAACTATTTTCCACTCAATTGTGTTGCAGCGTAAAATGGTTTCGCATTTACAATATGTGTGCAAGACAACAGTTAGGTTCGAGTGCTTGAAACCTTTAGTTAATGCAGGCCATGCCATATTTGGTGAATTGATTGCGGATGTGTTGTTGTTTGTCAGGTTTTCCTTGGGGCCGGGACCAGACTAAGACGTCCTCATACATATTAAATTTCAGTAGCATTGCAGTGGCTTTCAACCTGTACCCATTTTAGCTAATCATGGAATGCTTAATATCTACAAGCCATAATATTTCTGCGAGTAAACTAAGTGCGGGTCAGTTTTCTCGTCAGCAGGTCTGAGGAATGGGGCCATGCTTTTGGACTCTGCCATGGTTTGTTTTCTGCAGTTATTATAGAGGCCATTCCTCCTTAGAGTGGGTGGGTGGTGGGGGTAGGGGGGCTGCAAGCACGTTCTGGAATTGACGTAGAAAGTAAAAGGTGTGGTGAACACGGAATCACTTTCTTTATGGTTTGTGTATGAGTGAATTTTTAGTGTAGAAGAAACTAATAGTCACAAACCAGCAGGCAAACCTACTTGCGGTGTATTCATATACGGCCAACTTACTGTACAGTATTGGTGTTAATGTTAGTACGGGTGTATTTTTTTTTTTTTTTAGTTTGTATTTATTAGTGGAAGTGCTATTTTGTAATGTGTTTTGGAACCTATGGCAAATTATGTCAATGCCTTGACCCAATGTGTCACATCATCACTTGCCTATGTGCAGTTTACCACTCACACACAGTTTAGGAATGCCCATGTTTATATAGTTCACGGGGTGTAAAAAGTAGGAAACTCCTTCATTTTGAAAACATTTATTCATTTTGGCAAAGGCCTTCAATACTGGACAAGTGAATGAATGCGGGGTGTGGTGATACGAGTGCAGCAGTTGAAGGTGCCAGGGGAATAGCCATGCTCCTGCACACTGGCTCATTGTATTACTGAATTCACTTTAAATGTTAGGCAGAGGGACGCGGGTCTAGAATAGTGCCATGTCTCTTGTGTAGAGGCTAGGTGGCAGGCAGCGCTGTCAACGGGCAGGCTGTACACATTCTTACGGGGGAGCTTGCTTGGTAGATCTGCTTTAGTCGCACCCATGCAGAAAAGTAATCTAGGAGGTGAAAAAGAGGCCAGAGCCAACGTGAGTGCCGTTCACGATAATGTCGCCCTGGGTGGGAGGGAGACTTGTAGCTTTGCGCGTGCTATCACAGGTTGGCGGACACAGGCGTAGTGCATCTGGCGGTGCCGCAAGGCACTATTGTTTTTTTCTCATGTGGTTGACAGCAGAAATGTTGCTGTAGACCCGCGGCTGTGTCTCTGATGGTATCCGGTGTGAGAGTTTCTTCATGATGTGCAGGGCAGCACTGACATAGTTTCCACCACCACGTTGCAGCATGACATCGCAACATCAAAAGTCTAGTTGCGCCTTTCATTCCTCCTCCATGGTGACACCTAAGAAGCTATTCACGTTCTTGACTTCTGTTCCCAAGCTGGTTGCTCCCTCGCACAACTAGCCACTTGGCCAAAGCATACTAGGCTGATGTGCCGGTTTCATTGGCGGCGCCGTTTAAGCAATGTGCTCAGCTCTGGACATTGTAGCTCAGCTCCACTGCAATATGGCACTAACACTAAATGCACTTGAGTGACAACCACAAACAGAGATTGCATTTCTTTCTCTTGGAAAGCAATATAAAGCTTGCTCTGTAGTGTGCATTGCCTACTTGTCTATAGAAAGGCATGTGTTCTTAGTTGCCCAACACGGTCTTGATGGTTTAGTGGAGTTGATACACTCACTTGTGATGCTTTGACCAGTCGTCATTGTTGGGAGAAAAGTTTCACGCGCTGTCACAGACTCAGCTTTGCATGTCGAAGACATTGCTAGAATGGCACTGGCTCTTGAGGCGCCCCTGTACTTATCCACGTGAGTGTCTCCACCGTCGCGCTCACCTTGCCTCGAGTTCATCCACTGTGGCTTGTCTGTAGCAGCGAGACGTGTGCATGCTATTGTAAATGAGCTCACCTTGCCTCGAGTTCATCCACTGTGGCTTGTCTGTAGCAGCGAGACGTGTGCATGCTATTGTAAATAAGCTACGTAGCATTTAGGAGCCGAGGTTAATGTGCTTCCGCAGATGCTGAGGCAGCATTGCTGCTGCCTCTGCGCCAGGAGCTGCAACTGGCAGCTCTGTGTCTTTCAGGTCTTTTTCATGGCTGTCTCCTGTATTTCTTCCTCGTTTCCGACCAGTCCACAAGCCTAAAGGGCACCCACGTCTCTTTTTTGGTGCGCTTGGCTCGTGGGCAGCACAAACTCGACGAAAGACAGCATAAATGTATTGCAGTATAAAGGCTTTTCCATTCTTTCTCCTGAGGGAGTGCTAGTTCAAAGTTCATGTGGTCGCTGTGTATTGTGTTGCGAATGTTGTTGTTCATCTGCAGTCTCTCAACTAAGATGCTTGTTTTGTCTTGCTTTCCTTTCGATTTGCTCTAGCGTCCACTTTCCCTGCATCTTTCTCTTAGTTGCCAAGCCATAAAGATTGTTGGCTTCGTGTTTTATCACCTTGTTTTTCTCTGAGGGTCAAGAATTGTGGTTGGCCTTTAAAGAGACTCTGCAATGCTTTTTGGATGTACTAATGCATGCACTTTTTTGTGAACCAGCCAAGTATTGTGCCTACAGTAGGTAGGGGTTGCCAGGATCAAATTTGGACAATTTACTAGTGGGCACCCACAAGAAGAGAGTTCCATGGAAAAGAAATGGTGGGGGGGGAATCATACCCTGTGTCAGCTGCTCCTGGCTGGGAGTGTGCATTTTCAAATGACTCTGAACTGCAAACTGCACACAGAATTGGCACGGTCAATCTGGAACCATACTTTGTGCAATGACATGCAGAGCATGGCTGGTGTTTCCAGTGAGCACAGCAGCCTGCAATACACTAGCGATGCAGAAAGGAGCACTTTAGGCCGCGCTCACTTGCATTGATCTCGGCTTCAATTGCAGGAGAAGTGGCAAAAGGAAGTAGAGAAAAGATTTTGGGAAGCACTAATAGATGTATAGCTGTTTGCAGTTAAATGTTAATCCTCTATGAAAAAAAGATTCGTGACAAGATGCTACCAGGGTCAAGTGCCCTTTGCCATTTTTCACAAAAGGCATTTCCCATTGAAAAGCAAATTGACCTTAGCTCTCAGAACTCATGGAAAACCTCAGAGAGCTTGTCTGCTTTGTTATCCCTGCTTGTCTCAAATGCCCTCTCAGCGCCCTGAAGCACCCAAACACGTAACATCAACCATTTGTCCAAGCTCTGCTGCAGAATTCAGCTAGACCTGTTTGTGGCAATTTCCCGTCCCCCGTTTTTTGTTCAGGATTGGTGGTGAGCCTTGTGCTGATAATTGTCGGAACCCCTAGGTGTCATGTTGTTGAGCTTGTGCATTGCTTGTTACCCAGCTTCTCAAACGCTGTCCACTGCTACAAAATTTAAAGTGTTCTCCGTTTGTTGTAAATATGAGTGTCTAATGCGCCATTGATTGCTGTGTAATACTAGTGTCTTGTGTTATTCTCTTCATTACTGCTGTCAGCTTGAGAGAAACATTGTCTCTGTGCCAACACTGTGTGGCTCAAACTGTTCTGCAAAGTTTCTGCTGCACTGCTGTCATCTGTAGAGCAGGGAACAAAGAAACGAAAATCTATGCAATATGTGTATATCTTGGCAACATGAACAGTCTTCGTTTTCTTTTCTACTTTTTAAGTGTGTGCATTGAGTGCAACGTGGGTTTGATTTGGTTGTCCCTGCCCGGCAAGTCACAAACAGCTGATGAATTTTTTCTCAGAACATCGCAAAAACCTACCTGGGTTCACTGTATCATATTTCATTCCGTGCCCATTACTTAATCATCTGTTCACGTTTCATTGTTCTATACATAAGCAGCATTTAAACAGCTTGACAAAGTGCCAGTGCTTAGGAGCATCCAGAAACAGGCTTACACAAGCACTTCACAGGGGCGAGTTGGTGCATATCATTCGTAAAGGCAGCGAAAACAACATGGACACAGATGAACACATGTACACAGCGCTGTGCACGTGTGTTCATCCTCTGTGTCCGTGTTGTTTGCACTGCCTTTAAGGGTGATACAAGCATCACAAGGAAGGCTGCACGTTGTTGTCCACCTGTTGACCACTTTCGAGGCATTGGGTGGTAGGGTTGCCTGGTGACTTGTAAGTGAAGCGCAAGCACTGCAGGCAGTGGTGACATGTCAAGGGGGGGGGGGAGACATCTCACTGCAGTGATGGGCAATGTGTAACGCAGTTGAAAGCGTTAAGGTCCGAAAAGTGTTCGTTGCATCCAATTGTATGAACTCACTGACTGGTCAGGTTCCACTGGAAGTTGCATCCCCAAAACGAACTGTCGTACATTACAGCCCCAGTCTGAATGCATTGGTGACCCTCTTTGAATGGGTGTATTTAGGGATCACCAGAACATTGAAAGGCTTTTCTATTTACTTTCTTTCCCCTCAGTGAACTCTGTGAAAACTTATCATTTCTGCGAATGGAAAACCCTGCTGATATTAGTTCCTGTGGTTGATCTTAAGCCATTTTTATTACTGAAATGGACAGGTGATAGTACACGGTGGTAAATCATGCTTCTTGTGCAACACCCTAAAAGCTGTGCAGCTTGTGTGGTCAACAGGAGTGCATCAATCCATGCGTTTCAGGTGTAGAGGAGAGGCTTCAGTGACCTATAATCTCATTCTGATAGCCAGTGTGGGCCATGTTTCAGGGACTGTCAGCAAAACTCATCATTAGGTGCATAATGGCAGGGACATCTTGAGCATGGCCAAAATTTTGTAAGCTGACATGCTGCTTCACAGAACCGGCACAAGCAAGAGCCAGACAAATGTGTCAGATGACTTTCATATCTTTCTCATGGCCATCACTGTATGCTTTCTTAAGGCTTACAGCTTTAGCTGCTCCAAAAGAAACAATTGTCCTAGCTGCTACCTTGATGGCATGCATCGAGTGATGAAAGATTTTAACATTCTTCAGAGGTCGCAAAGTTACAATCGTAGGGATGTGAGGCTGATAGCATCAAAAAGGAAAATAGAAAATATGCAGTATGCAAAAATATTAAGCATTCTCCACACAATAATTCATGATGTGACATTGTGTCACGAACTGTTTTGCTTGCTTTGAATGTGCAACACTCACTTCTATCGCTGAAAATGGCAGCTTTGTAGAACGCTGCTCTAGCTTCCACAGCTTTGCACACACAGCATGTGAGTTTGGAATTGATACAACACTCCCTCCATCCCCCTAAATGGATCCTTGCAATCCCCTAAATGTTTCCATGTACGAATAACTCTGTATCCCCACCACCCCCCTGCCCCCTGTGTTCTGGCAAAACCATGGGTAACATGCCCCCCCCCCCCCCAGTTGAAATTCTGTATAAGTCCCTGAAGAGGGTGTTAACATGCAACGAAGGTGATGAGGGCACAGAACAGGGTTGTGAGTCTGTGTCAACTTTGATCCTGTTTTCCTTTGCCAGTGCTCATTTTGTGTCATGAAATGACTCTGCAGGCTGCCAAAGGTCTTGTGAAGCTCAGGCATAGCCTAGTTATGTTACTCAGTGGTGATTTGATAATCTGTGACTAGATGATTTGTAAACGAGCTGCTAACAAGCTTTTTTTTTTTATTATTTTGCTAGTTCCTAGGGTGCTGTCATACTCTGTGGATATAGGTGGCAAACAGTGTCTTACCTTGTGCCCTCTTGCATTGGAGTGGTGGTAACTATCGGAGTGTGTGTGTTCTCACCTCTGGCCAACAAGAGCTGGTGATTGATGCCTATGCTGTTTGAGGTTGCATTTGCTTGGCAGGGAAGTGGCAAATGGTTGGAGTGTGTGTCTGTGTCATGTCACGGCTCCGGGAATTTGCGTAAAGCAAAAAGAGGGAATCTGTGAAGTCCTTGGCAGTACTTAAGCATAGCACAGAAGAGTACGGCACACGCAGTTTTGTCTCGGTACCTCTTTCTTTTTGCTTCACTGCATTTCTTTCACTGCAGTCAGAAGAGTCTGCATGAGCAAGTCATTTCTTCGCTCCTTTAGCTCAAGCTGGCTTTCAGGGAGGAAAGACAATTGGTGCCCGAGTTCTGTAAACATGCAGCGACTGATGAAAGGTTGTCGTTGAATGAAGAATGTCCCTGCAGCTAAAGTTTTGACAAAGGGTTTTGTCAGGGCAAGCACGCCGGAGAAACTTCACATGCATGGTAGTTTACATGCATGGTAGTTGTAAATTATTCATTCTCTGGTACTTGAAGAACAGCACACGTAGGAAAACAAAAACAGCATGTCTAGATCAAAGGTTGCAGTGCACACAAGCATTACATTCACTGCATCCAACCTGTGCCTGCAAAACGGGAGCAAAGTTGACGTAGCAATGCCTGACTAGACTTCACTTGTGTACCTGTTTCCACTTCCCTGTGGATATCCCCTTGCACTGCGACGAGCGGTGTACAATGTGTACTTCCCTACAGCCATTTCATGCTCATTATTTTTCTTTTTTTTTTTACCTCCTCATACTTGCAGGGTGTAAAGTAGCAGTGCTAAATAGATTGCGGCAGCTTTCAAGGTGGATTTTTCCTAGGATGCAAGAGGCTTTGTTTCATGGTGGAATGGTTTGAGACATGCGTCTATAAATACATAGCCATATATTTATACATCTCTATACTGTGTATACATATGTATATATAATGTACAGAGTAGGATGCATCAGCGATGCGTTTTAAACTTTTCATGCAGCGAACCTTCCAGGAAAGTTTAAAAAATATATATGTAGAAATGTCAATGCAGCATTGCGCTTATGTGGCAATGACTGAACTTGCCAGTTGCAAATAAATTATTTGCAAGTCGCTTATGTAAGGTGTACATGTGTTCTTTCGTGCCACGTGTGGCCCCCTCTCTAGTTTTGTGGGTATATGTGTCTGCATAATTTCTTAAGGCCAATAATGAGTGCAGTTACGAATGGTACAGGGATTCTTTGAGGGTGGAAGCAGCATGGTGTTTCCAGGGAGGGGCTATTTAAAAATGTGTTTGGGGGGTGGCCTAGCAGTACTTACTACAGACACGAATTTTAGACATTTTTATATTATTGGTCTAAATAAGGGCACTGATGTCGAGAACCTTAAGAAGAGTATCGTGGTGCCTCAGAACACAACCAATATATTTCTAATAAGGCTACCTTAAAAACCCACTTTCAGTTTTAATTTCGAAGGGGGCGGTATCATATTGTCAGCACAGTTGCACGTAGGTGTAGGTCATGTGGGGACATCAACTTGCGGTGGAGTCATAGCGTCTCTGTCGGCTGCTCTCAGTTGCACATGGTGCAAGCAGACAATGATTACCTCATCATAGTCCAGTGACTATGACAGCGATTTCGGCGATTTTTTGGGCAACTGTGTTGATGCATCATCGTGCTGTCCATTGCGACGCGACTGGTTTGCAGACGTTGAGTGACGAAAACTTTAAGATCAAGTTATAATACCTTATGCGCACTTCCTGACTGCGGTAAGTGGAGAGCGTTAGCAGTGCATGCCAAGAACACTAAAAATGTCCTTTTCGCACTGCATCAAACTCGTTTCAGTACTCCTTTAAGTATACTGGAAAAGCTGCTTCTATGCCAAAACTTGCAATTGCCTTGCTGAGTTTGCGGCAATTTGACCACGCCAGTCCATCGAATACATGTATATGAACATGGTTTATTTGCAGTAGAAATACAAGATTTCCCTGCAGGAGGCAAGGACTAAAGGCTAGAAGCCTGACGAGGTCCCGACCCCCTGATAACTAACACAGCCTGCATATTACTACAATACAATGCACATTTCATGTGGCACAAAGGATTTGTTAAATTTCACACAAGTCTCCATGGAATTTCATGACATTAGCCACATTAACTCTCGTGATACATACGAACGAAACGCAATTCACTTTTACCGGCGCATAACTATGGGGGCCGTTTGTAGGCGCCTTCAATATTTACGACGTCTCAGCGAGTTGGTGCGGGTACTTCAAGTTGGCGTCGCCACCTCTATTTTTCTTTTCAACAGAAAAGTGTTTTATGCCGGGAACGACCAAGAAACAGTTACGTACATCCGTAACGGAAGAGGATGTCTGAAAAAAATATGGCTGATCCCTCTGTCAAAGTGATTGGTATAACACGGAAGTGAAATGTAGCTTCGCACAAGCAGGTGAATGTTAATTGTTACATAGAGGTGAACTTGCCCATTGCTATCGGCGTTTCGCTGGTACGGCAGCGTTTGTCGTGGATGAACCCACGTCCACGCATCGCCTCCATAACATCAAGGACAAACCCCTCGTGGTAACTGAAGCAGTTGACGTAATAACTGAACACAGTCCATAGTAAATGCGGCGCGACAAAGGTATCAGTAATATTTACTCGCACCACATTGACTAGTCAACGTCGTTGCCGTGCTTGGGCGCCTAACGCAGCAGTGTTCTTGTTGCCATCACGCTCGAAGAATGGTCGGCGGGGAACGCTATCCACGACGCACCGTGACCGCGGTGCTCTACCACTGCCGCTATCGGCGCACATGAGCTGTACGAACCAACATCGGTACGAACGAGGCTATGTTCTTTCTTATCACGCTTCTTTCAGACGCACGCGCGCATAGAGGCAGACTTTGGAACGCGCATGGAATGGTGCCGCCATCCAGGCAAGGCGAAGCTGCAGTGATTCACTTCGCCTCTCCTGGATGACGTCACCGTTCCAGGCAATGTGCGCCTGGATGCGCTCGCGCTGAGCCAGACGAGAGCGACGCAGAAAGAAGGAATATAAGGCGCGTGCGTACAGCGTCGGGTGTCCGCCGCGGTGGTGTAGTGGTTACGGTGCTCGGCTGCTGCCACCCAAAATACGCGGGTTCGATCCCGGCCGCGGCGGTCGCATTTTCGATGGAGGCGAAAATGCCAGAGGCCCGTGTACTGTGCGTTGTCAGTGCACGTTAAAGAACCCCAGGTGGTCTAAATTTCCGGAGCCCTCCACTACGGCCTTTCTCTCCTCTATCTCTTTCACTCCCTCTCCCCCACCCCCACGGACGCTTAGCCGTGCTCCCTACATGGGCTGCAGAAATTAGCGTCCTTTCCTAACCGAACCACAATCATCATCGTACAGCGTCGGGCCTGTGCGGCGTTAGCGCAGTGGTAGAGCACCGGCCCCCTTTCGTCGTGGAGCGGGCTGCTGCGAGTTCAATTCCCAGCTCATCAACAGAAGTTTCTGAGTGCTTTTCTTTGCTGTTTATGTTTATGGAGTCGTGGTGGACGCCGGCATAAAACACTTCTCTGTTAAAATGAACACAAAGAAATTGGCCGCGTATCTGCGTGCTTCACTGCAAATTTCGTCGAAAGACGACAGCCTGCTGCCGGCTGTTCTACGTGGCATGAGATATGGAAGCCATCTGGCAGCACCGTCGGGAAACGTGAGCTTGTGCAGAATCCCTGGGCAACTCCCAGGTGGCAGCACCAAATCTTCGGCAGAGGCCGTTTTCGTGCATAGCGTCGCATTTTTAGCGACGCTATGCACGGGTGTTCAGAATTACGTACTAGGGTGTTCAGAATTACGTACGCACGTATTTTCTAGTAAAGGAACACACCACCTAATACTTACGTATTGATGTTGCGCCTCAGATATGCGTAATATTTGCTTCTTGATCGACAATGTTCAAAAGTATCAACGCAGCTACCAATTCCGGATGGCTGGGCATTAGGCAAGTGCTTAAACTTTGGTCGGGTGTCTGAATCGTGTGACTGACAGACAGACAGACCAAAATTTTTGCGTTCAAGTATTCCAAGAAAGACTATCGTCTTTAAGAATTGCCACCCCCGCTCGGACTCGAATCCACATTCACCCGGGATGCGACGAAAGGAGCTGTAAGCTCTACTCATACGCCGCCGCAACATATCTTCGCCACAGCGCTTTACAAGTTGCGTCTCACTGACATCCGGATAATGATGATTGATGATGATTGTGGTTCGCTTAGGAAAGGAGGCTAACTTCTGCAGCCCATGTAGGGAGCACGTCCGCGGGGGTGGGGGAAAGGGAGGGAAAGAGACAGTGAGGAGGGAAGGGCCGTAGTGGAGGGCTCCGGAAATTTAGACCACCTGGGTCTCTTTAACGTGCACTGACAACGCACAGTACACGGGCCTCTGGCATTTTCGCCTCCACCGAAAATGCGACCGCCGCGGCCAGGATCGAACCCGCGTTTTTTGGGTGGCAGCCGAGTACCGTAACCACTACACCACCGCGGCGGACGTTTTGTGTAAAGGTGCTTAGCTGGCAGAATTACATTTAAATTAGCGTCGCTTTTCTTTCATTGCACTCTCTGTTCGCATATGTTCGCTGCGGTGGTACCGCCATCTAGGAACAAGAGAACGAAGCAGAGTGTCGTGCGCCGGCAGTCAGCGCTTCGGTAGCCTTCGCACCTCGATAGCCGCGGAAGTTAGGGGCGTGGCGGCGTCTTGACGGCGCGTTCCTCGGGCAAAGTACGAACGCGGCCGCTACAAAATTTGTCCTGCTTGGCCAGGTGTTGTTGAGCTGCTACGCGGACTGCTTCAGGAATGCAGAACCTGTGGGACGCTGTGGGAGCTAGCGCGCAGAGAGACCGAACGCGTCGAAGGCTGACAACCAAAAAGATCTTTATTTATCGAGCGTCTTACTAAGCTGGGGAATGGCGCTAGCGTCGCTAGTGAGGTCGTTGACGTACGCAGCGACGCCACAGGCCACATCTCCTTTTCTTTCCAGATCGAATATGTCTTCGCTCAGTGGTCCTCCACATAGCGTCGTGGCTTTTGGCGCTTTCTAGTACTTCGCCTAAGTGGTTGGGGTTCAGGAGGCTGCGATGATGTCGCCGTTGTGGAGCTATAAGATCTAAGATGCTCACGGTTGCGGCGAAACTCTTCCCCATCTTCGTTTGCCACGATAGTATGATCTCGGTGTTGGATCTTCAGTGACTACAATCGCCGGGGACCACTCGGAGTGGCGGCTGTTGAACACTGAAACCGCCAACCCTGGATGTAGACGTGCTAGGTCTCTTGTACCTCTGTTATAGTACGTCTTTTGTCGCTGACGGATCTCCTTCAATCTTGCAGTCACCTGTTTGGGCGGTACTGTCTTAGGCTCTAGAAGTTTGGTGTGCACAGGCAGCTGTGTCCTTGTTCTTCTTCCCATCAGGCGCTGAACTGGGGATTGCAGTAGCTTGTCCCTTGGACTGTTTCTCCATTCTAGTAGGGCGTTGTAGAACCCTGCGGACCCGTAGGCTGTCTTGCTGAGAAGTTTCTTCGCCTCTTGAACGGCTCGTTCCGCCATTCCATTGGAACGTGGGTAGTGTGGGCTTGACGTAGTGTGTACGATATCACACTGCTCCACGTATTCAGCAAACTTGTGGCTGTTAAACGGTGGCCCATTATCGCTGATAAGTTTGCGAGGAAGACCGTGCCTAGCGAAGACTTCTTGGCAGAATTTAATGACGTCTTCTGCAGTGGTATGCTTCAAGCGTCGAATCTCAAAATAAAACGAGTACAAGTCAACAAGGATCCCGTATTCCTCTCCCTCGTGGTAGAAAAAAATTGACGGCAGATCCACGAGGTGAATGGTGATGAGATTGGGCGAAGCTCCTGGAAGTAATCATCGGTTAAACCGTGAAATTTCTTCCGTTAATTCGCCCGATAAAAATGACGTGAAACGATTGATTAAATGTTTTATCAAACTTTTATTGCTGGTTTCCGTTGTCCTTTCATTATGACCGCTTTGTGGTCGGTGAAATGTAAGCTAAGTGGTTCTTGCACTGGTTGCAGATGAAAACCATTGCTTTACCTGGCGTCTTTCGTTAAGCAGCTGGCGTCTTTTCGTTTTGCTTTAGAAACATCTGGCGTCTTTCGTTAAGCAGTTGGCGTCTTTTCGTTTTGCTTTAGAAACATCTGGCGTCTTTTCGTTTGCTTTTAGAAAACATCTGGCGTCTTTCGTTGGTTTATTTCATCAATCAACGGCGTTTGAACAAAATTTTTATTGTTTAATCACGCACAGGAGAAATCTCACCAGGAACTACCTTGGAGGTAAACAATGGCTGCTACTGGGAATGAGAGACAGCAGAAGTCGGCTTTTAACACTTCTACTTCTACTAACGTTTCCTACTGGAACATGCCAATGGCTGCTAATGGGGAATGAGAGACAGAAGAATTCGGCTTTTAGTTAACGCGCACGCTGCGAATTTTTTTTATTGTTCAACAACGCACAGGAGAAATCTCCCACCGGCACCACCTTGGAGGTCAAAGCGTAAGACTGGTTACGCACTACGACTACGACTACGACGAGGGACGAACGGGTGCCGCTTTAAAGGAGTACTGACACGATTTTGCGGCGGCGCAAAATATACATTTTTCGTTTCCTAGCCATGTATTGTTAACGCCTTCCGCACACGGAAGCCAGGAAACACGTACAAAATATTTTAATTTGGTTTTAAAGTTCGCGTCGCCCAGCACATCAAGCCAGCCCAATTGCAGTGGACACTACGATGACGTATGAACACGGGCTCTTAAAAATCGCCGAAATCGCGGTCAGAGTCACTGGAGGACCATGAAATTGCCGTTGTTTGCGTGCCTCAGGCGTAACTGACCAAAGACGACAGAGTTGCAGCGACGCTATGTAGAATTTCTGTCGCTACGTGGCTCAGACGTCGTCCGACTATGTTGATACGTCACTAGGAAACCGCCCCCTCGAAATCGAAACCGAAAGTCAGCTTTTAAGGGAGCCGTATTAAAAATATATTCATTGTGTTGCGGGCCACCATTACACTGTTTTTGGGGTTTTCCACGCCAGTGCTTTCATTTACAGCAACAATACGAGAATGTCAAAAATTCGTGTCAGTACTCCTTTAAGGAGCTTCGCCCCTAAAAATCGATGCCAACTGTTTGCCAGGGTAGTTCGGGGACTTCGTGACTTATCATCGGTAGTCGTTGGTTCCTGGGCTTATGTTGTCTGCAGAGTGCACAACGATCAGCTTTCTCTTGAATGTCTGCCGACATACCAGGCCAAAACATAACGTCTCTGGCACGTTGCTTCATCTTTTCCACGCCTCCATGGGCTGCGTGTAGATGGTCTAGGACATGGTTCCTCATGCTACTGGGAATAATCAGTCGGTTGGATCGGAAGAGGACATCTTCTTCGACATGGATCTCGTCACGGTACGGCCAGTAAGCTTTGACTTGTTCAGGAATTGACTTTTTGTCCTCTGGCCACATGGTACTCGCATATTGCTTCAAGGTACAAAGGTTGTTATCTTGACTTGTTTCACGCTTGATCTGCTGCAGTTTTTCGGTGGAGACTGACAATTCTTGGATAACATTTACATGAAAGTGCTCTTCTTCTGGCAGCTTTTCTTTCGACGGAAACCGAGACGAGGCATCGGCTATAAAGGCTCATTCACACCGAAGGCGGGGCGGCCAAAGCGGCAAAGCGGTGAGGCGGAAAGCGGGAAAACCTCCTCTCCAGGCGGCGAAAGCGGGGCGGAAAACGAGGCGGCGGGTCCGATCGCTCTCGGACCAATTTTTTGCCGCTCGCCGCTACTCGCCGCTTTGCCGCAGCCAATAAACGCGCTGCAAATATGGGCGACATCGGCACACCGGGTCGAGATTATGGAAATGGCGGCAATCATATCTGAGCAACCGGCTTTCAGCGCGGAGCTCCTAATAGATGCCATAAAGCAGCACCCGGTGCTATCCGACAAATCACATCCGCGGTACAAAGAAGTCGATTTCAAGAAAGAGCCGTGGATGAAGATTGCAGCGGATTTGGAAGTGACTGGTAAGTGCACAGCACCTCGTTCATAGCATTGGGAAATTGTAGCTGGGCGATCCGCTCCGGTCAGACCGTCGAATGCTAGCTATTTACGCACAAACGCGCAGAAGGAACTGCAGTGCGCGTGACTCTATTAACTCGTCGTAGTGTGTGTTTCAATGACCAGTGCGAAATTTTGCCTGCAAGTGCCACGAGATGGCGGCATACGTAGGCAAAAGCGCGCGATGTCCCGCCCCTTCGGCCGGCG
>CM023484.1:14642299-14730690 GCA_013339685.2 Hyalomma asiaticum
AGAGATGATGGAGCAGCTGGCCGCACTCGACGACGAGGGTCCCCGTGCTCCTGGAAACACCGGCGCGAGTGCCACGCCCGACGTCGGCGCAGCTTCCAGCGCGGCGGCCCGGCGTTCGAGTCAGGTGAACACCAGGAAGGAGGATGCGCAAGAAAAAGGTACATACCCGTACGTGCTTATTGAAAGCGACGATGAGAGATACAGTTCAACCTGCTCAACCTTGCGCAGTCCCGCAGAACCTATAGTTCGTCGTAATCGTGAATCAAGTGCTTCGAGTTGTCTATCAACTCGCACTCGCGCTGCGATTTCATAGACCTCTAGTTAGTCCAATTTATAGAGCGAGCGTCCCGGACAGGTGATGGTTTCGGATTCAAATTCCGGACCAGGATGACTGTTTCGCCGACAACGAAGCATTCAGTTCTGAGTAATGCGCAAGTATTTCCTTGTAGCTTCCCGCTGAAAACGGGTGGATGCTAATTTTCCTTCTCTCATCGTCACTCTGACTTGCGTGCGAATTTTCGCAGAAATCATTTAGAATCCCGCTAGCATCTACCGACGGCTGTTTATAACTGGGTTAGCACAAGGTGCCTCAGTCAAGATTTCCTATGTTGAGAAGATGCCGACCTGCATGTGGATAACTGTGCACTTAATGCACCTTCTGCAGGATGCTCTTCCTTATTTCGAACGTTCAACTCAGTGACATAAAAAATGTGAACGGTTACGTTGAACAGCTGTGTTGAATACTAATAATAAGTGATGGCGCTTTACGCATCAAAACCAGCTATGCTTATTAGGCCGGCCCTGTAGTGCCAGTGAAGCTGCAAGACATCAAAAGTACTTCTCGTACTGCCACTACTCAAGTGCCAAGGTGGTGGTGTTCGTTTGTCTCGTTGTGGGCCGGCGTCGCGGAGCTTGTAACAATGGCTGACCAAAACGCTGCACTCCCGTCCGCCATGACCCTGCCGCCTCCTTCGCGCTTCGACTTCGAGAAGCCCTGCGAGTGGCCGCAGTGGATTATTCAGTTTGAAGATTACAGTTTCGCTTCGGGATTGTACCGAGTTACAGACGAGGTGAGGTTCAGAACGCTTTTGTATACCATGGGTTCGCAAGCTAGGCGCATACTCGACACGTTACGCTTAACATCAGAACATTGGGCTTCCTTCGGTACGGTCAAGAACAAGTTCAAAGCATATTTTGTGCATTCGCCTAATTAAGTTATGAGGGTGTCAAGTTTCACCGCTGCGTTCAGGAAGAAGGGGAAACAGTGGACAGCTTCATCACTGTCCTGCGTCAACATGTAAAGAGGTGCAACTACGCGTCAAGGAGGTTGAAGATAAACTTGGTGCGTGACGTTTCTGTAGTGTTCGCGGAGGCCGAGAAACGTACAGCCGACACGCATGGCGTTCAGTCTCAAAGTGTCTTTATTTCTTAGTTCCCCTCCCCCGGCTCGCGTGCCCGTAACTCCGTCGTCGGGTGGGCGGAGCCCGCTTCCCGACGGCTCCCCTCCGTCGGCTCGGGTTCTCACTGCGTCGCAGCACTAAACACACAGCACAGTTTCGTCGTCGGACTCGGTGACCCCGTGCTTTCCGATAAGCTCTGCCGCAGTACCAAATTGACTCTTGAAGACGCCGTCCTGCAAGCCCGTATTTACGAGGATGCACTCAAAGCACGTGCGGAAGTGTTCAAGGGGACCGGTCAGTATTCGGGAGACCTGCGGTGCACGAGATATAGCGCTTCGTTGTCTGAAGCAAAGTTCGCTCAACATCGACAGCCTCAACCTTGTTCACCGAAAAAGGGGGCGAAAGGTAAACCTCCCAGAAAGTGCGGCGCTTTACCTCAAGCAGGAACAGGTTGTCGATATTGTGGTCGTTCACCACATCCGAGACCTGAATGTCCAGCCCGTCAAGCGCAGTGTTACAACTGCAAAGAAAAAGGACACTTCGGCAGTGTATGCGAAAAGAAACGGAATGTTAATGTGGTGGATTTGCACCCCCTTTCGTCTACCGAGAACACCGACACAGTGAAGTTCGTTCGCCTGCTGGTAAATCGTCGGGAAGGACTTTTCAAGGTGGACACTGGTGCAGATGTCACGGTTGTCTCTCGGGAGTTTCCAGGAGTACCCAAGAAACTGCGCAAACCTGATCAAGTGCTCACAGGGCCAGGCAACACACTTCTGGACGTTGTGGGTGTGTACAGGCAGCGCTAGAGTGGACAGAAAAGTATACGGTGCAGCCTGTCTAGTTTTGCGACGTCAATAACCTCCATGAGTGGGCTCTCCAGCCATCACGGGACTCGGAATCGCCACGTTTGTTGACCCTATCTCACTGGAAAAGCCTGCTTTTCTGCCAGGCCACATCTTTGAAGGCTTCGGGGAATTCAAAGACGCATATACAATAAAGCTGCGCTCAGGACGCACAACCATTTTTGCTGAGTGTACCCAGAAGAATACTGTTGCCTCTTCATGGTGCAGTAAAGAAGCTGCAGAAGATGGAGACGGAAGGCGTGATCCGCCGAATAGACTCTCTGACTGAATGGTGCGCGGGCATTGTTGTTCCAAAGCCATCAGGTGCTTACCGTATTTGCGTGGACCTGACAAAACTGAATAAGTCTGTGCTACGTGAACGACATGTACTACCATCAGTCGAAAGCATCTTGGGGAGCATCAACCAAGGCAAAGTGTTCTCCAAACTTGATCCCACAGCTGGATTTCACCAGGTGGAACTAGCAGAAGAGAGTCAAGAATGGGCTACCTTTATCACTCCTTTTGGCAGGTACTGCTTCCAACGCCTTCCATTTGGCATTTGCTCTGCGCCAGAGTACTACCAACGCCAAATGAGTCGCATTTTGGAAGGAATGGACGGTGTGGTAAACACGATAGGTGACATCTTGGTCTGAGGACGAACAAAGGAAGAGCACGATCGAAGACTAGATGATCTCTTGCAACGCCTTAGAAAGGTGGGTGCAAAGTTGAACAAGGCAAAATGTGTTTTTGGCGTGCCCAGAGTTAAGTTTTTGGTGTTGTGGTGGGCTGCGATGAAATCTAGCCAGACCCAGACGAGGTCAGCGCTCTGAAAAATCTGCAGGCACCTGCAGATGTCATTGGCATGCGAAGACTTCTTGGAATCTTAAAACATGTGGGACGTTTCATACCAAACCTGTCAGAGATGACAGCAGCTATCCGACAGTTTCTCTCTAATAACAGCGCGTGGTATTGGGGGCCGAACCAGCAGAAGGCTTTCCAGGCTGTGAAAGACGCACTTACTAGCGTCACTGCTATGGCTATAGGTATGACCCGATGTATCGCACCACGGTATCAACTGATGCTAGCTGATATGGTATTGGTGCAATGTTGCTCCAGGACCAACCTTCGGGCGAGAGGCGTGCTGTCGCTTACATTTCCAGGTCGCTGTCACCTGTCGAAAAAAGTACAGTCATACTGAAAAAGAGGCCGTTCAGTAACATGGGCCTTAGAAACACTTGACCAATTCGTCAGGGGCATAATCTTCGGCACAGAGACTGACCAGAGGCCACTGACTATGTTACTGGGTAAAGCAGAGCTTGGCATGATGCCACCGCGCATTCAATGATTTCACATGCGGCTCATGCGCTACCAGTACAATGTTTTGTACGTTCCAGGAAAACACTTGGCCACTGCAGATACCCAGTCATGTAGATGATACACCAAAGGGAAACCATGGCACAGAATGCTTGGAGGGAGAGGTTGCAACTATGGAAGTCATAGAATCTATGGCGGTGACTGCTGATGTGCTTCTAAAACACCAGCAAGGAGATGCAGTCTGCGTAGGTCTTTGCAGATTGTGCAAGGATGGCTGGCCGAACCACCACTTACAAGTGCCAGAACTTTTTCGTGATTGGAAGGAGCAGGGCAGCCTTTCGATTGTAAGAGGACTGTTGCTGAAAGATCGCAGAATTGTGCTACCTAAGGTACTCCAGAAAGCTATGCTGTACAGAATTCACGAGGGACGCCAAGCCAACGGAAGATGCAAGGCCCTGGCGCGTGAATCAGTGTGGTGGCCCACTATAAACAGTCAGATCGAAAAGATGGTCACGGGCTGCAAAGATTGTGCGTTAAGGAGAGTTCAGCACTGTGAACCTCTTATATCTACTCCGTCACCCAAAGGTCCCTGGGAGCGGGTAGGCGTGGACCTTTTTGAAATCAAGGGCAAACAATACATGATCCTTATGGATTATTTCTCGCGTTTCCCGTAGGTGATCAGCCTGTCCAACACACCATATCAAGCTGTGATAGCAGCCATGAAGAGCTTCTTTGCTCGTTTTGGAGTTACGTCAGTGGTGGTCTCCGACAATGGACCGCAGTTCGCGTCAGAAGCTTTCACTGCCTTTGCCAAGACACATGGTTTCTCGCACGTCACGCCAAGTCCACGCTATCCACAAGCAAATGGCGAAGTCGAACGGATGGTGCGTACAGTGAAAGGTATGTTTCTGAAAACAAAGGATGTATATTTCGCTCTTCTGATATATAGAGACACGCCGTGAGTAACCGGCTACGCCCCAGCTCAACTCTTAATGGGCAGGCGTTTGAAAACTGCAGTTCCTTTTAACAACAAAGCTTGCTGGCCTAGTTGGCAATTACTCAAGGACATGATGAAGCCGCCACTAAAGAACATGCACAGAAAGGTAGAAACACAGCAACAGGACAAGCGGCACTTCCAACTAAATAGGTCTGGATGTATCCCAGGAATAAATAGTCAAGATACATGCGCAGTCTCCTCACAAGCTTACGTTATCCAGCGGTCAAACAATGTCTTCTCCGAATCGTACAAAGATATGGACGTATCGCTGATACTACTTGTCCCTTTCTTTTTTATGTAATATGCTTCCATGAGCTCTCGCGCAGTTTGACTTTCGCTCCTGCCTAAAATCCTGATCTCTTTAAAACGTGGGTGACACGTGCAGCTCTTGGTGTGCATTGGCAAATGCGCCAAGCCATCTTTCATTAGATTTATTTCGTGTTCCCTATATATATATATATATATATATATATATATATATATATATATATATATATATATATATATATATATATGTGTGTGTGTGTGTGTGTGTATCAAAAAAAGTTCTTCCTGGCTATCGGGATAAATATACTATCAGAAAGACACAGTGACAAACATAGGATTTATTCTGACGTTTCGGCTGGAGGCCAGCCTTTTTCAAAGATGAAAGTTTCTCGTGGGCGCATGGTCTTTCAGTACACTTCACGAACATGCATAATGGGGGGTGGAAAGGGGAGAGCTCACAAAAAAAATAAATAAAGGAAGGGGGCGTTGGGATACAGATGTGTGTCCAGGAAGCAAAGGCCAGTCCAAGGTGACGTCTGCGTCCGCACGGCGCCTCCATAATAAAGAACGGGTGGGCCGAGCTCATCTGGTAGCAGATTGTGCGCCCTCGTTTGAAGACACTCGCGCCGCCATCACCTGAGTCCATGGTGGTGCGACTCCCGCAGTGCAGCGCGGAACCGCTGAAGCCAAATGTCGTTGTTGTGTGGGGAGTACAAAGAGGAGGGGGAAGGGAGGAAACGGGGGGAAAGACAGGTTGTTCTGTGCGCGGTCAGTACCAGCATAGTTCAAAGGATCGTCCCTGCGCCGTGTTTCACGGAAAATGGAGGATAGAAAAAGAAACGTAGCGCATCCGCGAACAACCTTGAATGGTTTGGTTCGTTAAAGGGCCCCTAAACCACCCCCGACATTTTTTTGAACATTTCAAGTTAACACGCGCATCAAGTTGAAAATGCCGTCACGATGAACGATGTCAAATGCGGCAGCGCTACGCGCCGCGGCCGCGCCACAAACTCGAAAAACATTCCCGTGCGCCTCGCCGGCTATTTCCAGCATGTCAAAGTTAGCCGTGACGACATTGTGGTTTTTGGTGACGTCAGAAGAGTCCGAGCTACGCTGATTGGTCGAAGGAGAACGTCGACTTCCGGTTAGTCTGCTAGCAAATGCACGCGCTCCCTGCCTGTTTGTTTCCCTCGTCGTGTGTCGTTCGTGTGGTGTTCGCGTGTGAATTCGCAAATGCACTACGCTACGCAAGTGCAAGTGAGGTACAGCCGACTAGAAACTGCAGCAACTGTCAGAACACGACGGATAGCGCTAACAGAGAGCGTTGGACAGCACCAACAGAACACTTGCGCGAACGCGGGAGCCCGGCGGAGGCGCGTCAACCGGATGCGCGTCATCGGCGATGTATGTCACGTGACATTCGGAGGAGCACTCGGCGAGGAGGTGGCACCAGGAAGCGGCCGGTGGGCGCAGGAGAGAGCGTAACGAGCAAGCGCCGCGTTTTGATAATCAAACGCGTGTAACTCGGCTATTTCGGCACCGTTTCGAAAAATTCTTGCGGCTACGTGTTTGTTGCGGACACCGGCATAAAAGCAACACCACAACTAAATTTCGACCTCTTGGTGGTTTAGGGGCCCTTTAAAGGCATGTACACAAAGACACACACACACACACAAAAAGAGAGAAAAATAAAAAAAGAATAAAAGAAGAGAAAACATTACATAGAAAGGAGAGTCGTTTAGTTTGACGAGTCATACTCCGTGGAACCCGTTCTCTAGCCAAAGTGCGCGATGCTCAGCCAAGGGGGCACAATACATATCTGCACCTTGCGCGCGCGGCGCGGTCTGAGTGAAATATACCAGATAAAAATGAGAGAAGGACAACAAGAAACATGATGGGGAATTAAATATCCTAAGATAATACATGAAAATAAATGAAATAAATGGAACCTCCACAGTAAACAGCACTGCATCGCCATTCTTTTACCAAATAAGAGGAAATTTTGACTGCGACAGCTCAAATATTGTCTACCTTCTTGAACGCACCGTGTGCAACGCCCAATACATTGGCCAGACTGAGACTCCATTAAGGATAAGAATAAACAACCACAGGGCACATATAAAGACCCTGCCCCACCTTCCTCTCTCCAAGCACCTAAATAATCTTAGTCAACCCTTCCATACATTCACAACTGTGGTGCTCCAATCTGATTTCAAAACGCATTATGACCGGGAGGTTCGCGAATCTTACTTTATTCACAAATTCAATACTGTGTCTGGTTGCATCAACGAAAGTACAGGCCGACTATCTTGCTTGCCCTGTCAGGCAACTAAACCAATTAACGACGCAAGCGACTGTCTTTAATATTTTATATTCCTTTTTATCATTATTGTTGTTGTTGTTTCTTTAGGGCTCCACATGCAAATCTATGCGCACTATGAACTCCCGGAACTCTTATTTTTCCTCTCTTTTTTTCTTTCTCTCTCTCTCTCTTTTCTTTTTCTGGTGCACATTCATGGCGCTCCTGTGAAGATGCAGAAATGATGGTCGATTTCATTCTGTACGCATTGTTAATTTTTGTGTGTGTCCCGATTCTTTCTCATTGCATTTATTTTCGCTTGTTACCTCACGATATTTGGTTCCCCATCATGTTTATTGCTGTCTTTCTCTTATTGTTGTCTGATATGTTTTGCCCATTTCACACTGCACGCGCACAAGGTGCAAATAGTCTTGTGTGCCCTCAGCGCTCACTCGGGCAGTGTCTCCTGTTGAGATGCGGATGTCGATGTCCACCTGCTTTATTTTATTTTATTCCTATTGTTAATTTCTTGTTTGCTCTGATTTCATTTATTTTCATGTATTATCTTAGGATATTTATTTCCCCATCATGTTTCTTGTTGTCTTTCTCTCATTTTTATCTGGTATATTTCACTCAGACCGCGCCGCGCGCGCAAGGTGCAGATATGTATTGTGCCCCCTTGGCTGAGCATCGCGCACTTTCGCTGGAGAACGGGTTCCACGGAGTATGACTCGTCGAACGAAACGACTCTCCTTTCTGTATGATGTTTTCTATTCTTTTATTCTTTTTTTATTTTTCTCTCTTTTTGTGTGTGTGTCTGTGTGTACATGCCTTTAACGAACCAAACCATTCAAGGTTGTTCACGGATGCTCTACGTTTCTTTTTCTATCCTCCATTTTCCGTGAAACACGGCGCAGGGACGATCCTTTGAACTATACTGGTACTGACCGCGCACAGAACAACCTGTCTTTCCCCCGTTCCCCCCCCTTCCCCCTCCTCTTTGTACTCCCCACACAACAACGACATTTGGCTTCAGCGGTTCCGCACTGCACTGCGGGAGTCGCAGCACCATGGACTCAGGTGATGGCGGCGCGAGTGTCTTCAAACGAGGGCGTACAATCTGCTACCAGACGACCTCGGCTCACCCGTTCTTTATTATGGAGGCGCCGTGCGGACGCAGACGCATCTTGGACTGGCCTTTGCTTCCTGGACACACATCTGTATCCCAAGCCCCCCCCCCTTCTTTTATTTATTTATTTTTTTGTGAGCTCTCCCCTTTCCACCCCCCATAGTGCATGTTCGTGAAGTGTACTTAAAGACCATGCGCCCATGAGAAACATTCATCTTTGAAAAAGGCTGGCCTCCAGCCGAAACGTCAGAATAAATCCTATGTTTGTCACTGTGTCTTTCTGATAGTATATATATATATATATATATATATATATATATATATATATATATATATATATATATATATATATATACATATATATATACATATATATATATATATATATATATATATATATATATATATATATATATATATATATATATATATATATATTTTCTTTAACACGATGCTTTCTGCACGGTCTTCTTCTCGCTTACAGCACATCGGAACGTTTAAGCAAGAAAAATTATATTTAGCAACATAGTGGTGCTCATGGGTCGGATGAGTTTATGTCCCTTACTTCAGACTGACTGGAATAATATCTGTAGTGAAGAGAAATGCCTTTCTTTCTTGGTTTGGGCTCACTCGGGATTGGGATACGTCGGAATTCAGCTTTGGCGCAAAGAATTAAACGGCGCCATGCCTTCTGTGTATCCCCGAGTTTACTTGCGCTAAAGTAGAGATTCATCATCATCAGCCTGTTTAGGTCCACTGCAGGATGAAGGCCTCTCCCAACGATTTCCAATCCACCCTGTCCTGAGCGAGTTGGTTCAACTTTATGCCTGCAAACTCTTTAATTTCATCGCTCCATCTAACCTTTTGCCTGCCTCTGTTACGTTTTCCCTCTCTTGGTATCCATTCCGTTGCTCTTACTGTCCATCTGTTATCTTTCCTCCTCATGACATGCCCTGCCCAGGTCCACTTCTTTCTTTAAATTGATATAATAATATCGGCTACTTCTGTCTGTTCTCTGATCCATTCCGCTCGTTTTTTATCTCTTAGCGTTACCCCCAACATTTTTCTTTCCATTGCACGTTGCGCGCTCCTTCATTTCATCTCTAGTCTTTTCGTTATCCTCCACGTTTCTGCACCGTACGTTAGTACTGGGAGAATGCAGTGATTGAATACTTTTCGCTTTAGTGAGAGCGGTAAGTTTCCAGTCATGATTTCGTAATTCCTTCCGAATGCGCTCCAGCCCATCCTTATTCTACGGAGAATTTCTTTTTCATGGTTAGGAGTTCCTGTTATTAACTGTCCCAGGTATACGTATTCGTTTACACATTGTAAGCGTTCATTGTCGATTTTAAATTCCTGTTCCTTAGCTAGGCTATTAAGCATAACTTTGGTCTTCTGCCTATTCATTTTTAATCCAATTTTAATACTTTCCCTGTTTAGGTCATCAATCATGTTTTGTAGTTCGTCTCCATCATTGCTAAATAGCACAATGTCGTCTGCGAATCTTAAATTGCTTAGATATTCTCCGTCTATTCGAATTCCCTTGTCTTCCCAGTCTAGACGTTTAAAGATTTCCTCTAAACATGCAGTGAATAGCATCGGGGATATCGTATCTCCCTGCGTAGAGATTAGTAGTAGAGATTACCTGCGCCTTATACCAAGTTAAACCGCAAGTCTGTAAGCTGCATTTGTGGGCTTAAGGTGCTACGTTAGGCATATTTTTAAAAAAAATATTCGCTGTAAGAGCGGCTGTTCGGCATTAAAAAGCTGTGTAATATTATGGGATAATTCATTCGGATCTCTCTGACACTGTTGTGTTCAATGCGACCTCAACAATCACGATTTGTACACCGCTACATTCTTGCGTTTGGTTGCATTTACACAAAATTTGCTCTCAGGTAATCCAATCACCAATGTTTTCAACTCTGGAATAGTTTTGTATGCGGGCTCATGTATTCTATCACCAGTGGCAACTATACAGCTGCATAATGGGCATGCATTAGCAAATTAGCAGAGTTGACCAAAACCAACTCCTCGCACATGTTTGCGGAGTCCACACCCATTCCCTAATCATCGGAGGAAAAGAATAGGAACTGGGTGTGGTGCGACAAAATGATAGTTTCCTTTCAGTTTTTTTGTTCCTTGTCAAGCGCAAAAAGTAAGGTTGCTATGCATTTAAAGGGCCGCTAAAGTGAAACACCAAATGGCTTAATCAGACTGACAAAATATTGTTTTGAAATTCTAGTGTCGCTAATTCTGTCAAAATATGTTCAATACGAAAAGAGAAAACCAAGGGCAATATTTCGCCTCTCAATTCAGCGCCGAAACGTTGAAGATATGACGTCATGAACCCTCTCTCCCCCCTTTTTTCCTTCATTCAAGCCAGATAGGTGCAGTTAAGTTGTTTGAAACGCGCCATGTTACGTCTCTGGATTCTTTAGAACGCTATGTTCAGTGCTCACGGATTGAAATAGGAAAAGTTAGGGCTAAGTAATGCACATACTTTCTACATTCTTCATTTCGTGTACTAGCGGTGGTTCGTATGGGTGTACGGGAGACAAACACCGCCTTTAGACGCCCGATTCACAGCTACGTGACGCGGTTGCAGCGAACAATTGCGCATTTTAGTTGGCTGAATTCAATGTTTACATGCCGTATCTCAATCCATAAGCACTGGCATCTCTTTTGCCCATGAATATTTAGGCTTTTGCAGGCGCTGTTAAAGATGATGACGTCGCGAGTATCATTGAGGGAACCTTCTAGCAGGCGTCGTCACTTCTATTTTCTTGTTTGTCCATTTTCTGGCTCACCAAGGTTCTTCGCGCGAAGGCCGTGCCTTTGGTAGTGTGAACCACGCCATTTAGTAATGCGAGAGAAATCGTGTGCTTTTGAGAAGATAGCCAAACGCATGTCCTTCGATTAATGTGATCGCACCAAGGTAGTCCTTGTCGGACCACCATAGAAAAAAGCTTTTTGCTTGCTGTGCATGTGGCAATGCGAATCGCCCTCAAGAAATCTCTCCACCCCCTTGCCTTCCCCTTTCGCACCCCTCCCCCTCCCACTTAAACGGAGAGCTGAAGTTAAACTAGTGACTCCTCTTTAGATAATATTTATTTAATAAGACCGGCATATTTTTCTGGGATATATGTAAATGACTCCTGAGTAGGTGCCACGACCACAGGTTCGAAACAAAAGCGAGCATGCACGGGCTCACGTTAAGCGACACATTGCGCCAATTTCTCGTGTTCCCATCTTTGGTCTGTCGTAATTATTCAAACAGAACAGCTCTTCACTGTGCAGGCGACACCACCGGCTGCGCAGAGCCCCGGCCTCGCTCCATCTTGAGCGCGTCCATGTTGTCGGTGGCTCTGGTCATCCTCATGCTGTTCGCCATCGCGGCAGCCATCGCCTACGCAACTGCCTTCCGCGGTGGCCGCCGCGCACATTGATGAGACGAGACAAGATGCCCGCGAGCTTGCCGAACGACTCGCAGGAGTTTTGATTCCTAAAACACTTTTCTTTTATAAATAAAGAGCATTATCCAGATGTAAACGTTAGGGGCAACGTTCTCGTTTATTGGTTGATATCTCATGAAATAAAAAGCGAATGTGTAAAGGAGTGTTGTGACGTTCATTTTCTTTTGGAGTAATAATGGCTGGCGTTTTACACACACGCACACAAAAACACGTGTAGTGAAGAAGAGTGGCCTGGGCAACAACCTCATCGCCATATGCATGAGCTGGTGACTTTCACTGGGCCGACCCTTTCTTTCGACCGCTGCTCCTGTCTCTGCGTCCCTGCCAATAAACCTCTTAGCAAGTGGTGGAGGTGCTGGGTTTCATCCGCCCAAACCTGGAACTTCGGAGTCGCACTGTGCGTCCCATCATGGCCGACGACACAGGCTGCACCCCTCCAAAGACGCCATCCCCGTGGTATGTGCCGGTACCTTGCGCCAGCGAGATGCCCCTATCTTTTCCGGCACAGACGACAAGGACGTTGACTGGATCTACACATATGAGCAAGTAAGTGCTCATAATAAATGGGCCGGCGATCGCAAGTTGGGCAACGTTTCGTTTTATCTTTCCGAGGTTGCGAAGCTCTGCTTCCTAAACCATGAAGCCGAACTCGCTCCGTGGTCCGACTTCAAGAGGAATTTCACGCAAGTTATTGATCGGCCAGAAGTACGCAAACTCCGTGCCGAACAGCGGCTGCGCACTCGATGCCAACAAACGGGAGAAAACTTCATCTTGAGGACATCGTCAACCTTTGTGGACGGGTCAACACGTCCATGTCGGAGGCAGAGAAAATCAAACACATCATGAAGGGTATTGAGGACGATGCATTCCAAATGTTGCTGTCCAAGGCTCCTAGCACTGTCGCTCAAGTGATCGAACTTTGCCAAAGCTACGATGAGTTGCGCAGACAACGTCTCCAGAACCGACGTCCCTCTGCGTCTGATGACCCACTCTCCAGTCTTGGCATTGGAGACGAGCACGCTCCTCTGCTACAGAAACTTCAGGAGTTCATTCGCGCAGAGGCGGCTCGTCAGCTATCTTTGTTGCCTTGTGTTCCAGGACCACAACAGCCTTTGACGCCCACACTTCGCGATTTCGTCCAAGACCAAGTCGCCCAAGCTATTCCTCCAGCCTATGAACCACCGCCGGTCACTGCGCCTCTCACGTACGCCGACGTCGTTGTCCAACCTCGTCCGCAAATGATCCCGCCGCCGTCAATACATGGACCGCCAACCAGTCCTTATGGCCTCCCAACCGGTCCCTATGGCCCGCCGAGCAGCCGCTATGGACCGTCGACCGCCACACCTTTGCCGCAACCAGGCAGGCAACATTTCCCGGCTTCCCAGCCACGACTCGCAGGGTACGTCAACTGGTGGTGCACCCCTGACGATTGCCCGATATGTTTTGCGCGTGGCGGTGCTGGTCACGTGGCACGTCTTTGCCATCGCCGTACGCTTCCTTTCTCGACCGCTCAACGGGCGCCATCTTTCCCTCCTCACTTTTCATCGGCGCCTTCCAGTCTTCCTCCCTCTTCACTCTACCCTGATGGCTCATCCGCACCTACACAACGCTCGCCATCGCCACGTCGTCGCTTGCTTTCTCCGATGAGTCGCCGTTCCGGACACATTGAGCAGGAAAACTGATGGCCGCAGTTCCTGAGGCACGAACTGCGTCCACGTCGAATAGCACAAGCCCTCCTCCCTCCCCTGCCAATGTGATCGAAGTGTCAGTCGAAGGAACCGTTGTCTCTGCGCTTGTCGATATGGGAGCCGCCGTATCCGTAATTTCCGCTGAACTGAGTCGCGCTTTACGTAAGGTTACGACGCCATTATCTGAGCTGTCTCTTCGAATGGCGAACGCCCAAGGCATAACGCCCCTCGCTGCCTGTACCGCTAGACTCATCATTCAAGGAGTTGTGTGTACTGTCGAATTCGTCGTGCTTGCCTCGTGTATCCCATGACCCTCTCCTCCCCAGACCTACACAACATGGCGACGGAACAACGCAGGATCCCTGGATCAATTCGCTTATCAAGATACTTTCTGATTCCACCACCACTTCACAACCTCGTGCCCTTCGTCACCAGGCCACCCATTTCTGCATATGCTACGGTCTTTATCGTCGCAACTACCTTTCCGACGGTCGCAAGTGGCTTCTAGTGATACCCCACCATCTCCGTCACGTTATCTGCGATGCTTTCCGTGCCGGTACCCAGTCTGCACATGCCGGCCTCTTCAAGACCTACGCTAGACTGCGCCTCCGATTTTACTGGCGTGGCATGTACAACTACGGGCGAAAGTTCATCCTCTCCTGTGCTCAGTACCAACTCCGGAAACTGCCGCCCGGGCATGCCTACCCTTCGCAACATCTTCCCTGCCCTAGTCGACCATTTGATCGGGTTGGTATCGATATATACGGATCGCTCCCATCCACACCAGCAGGTAATCGATGGATTATTGTTGCGGTAGATCCCCTGACCCGATATGCCGAAACCGCCACTTTGGTGACCGCCACCGCACGAGACATTTCATCGTTCCTGTTACGACATTTCGTTCTACGCCACGGCGCCCCTCGGGAACCTCTGAGCGATCGCGGTCGTGCCTTCCTTTCCGATGTTTTGAAAGCACTACTTGACGAATGCCGAATCATCCACCGAACAAGTACAGCGCACCATCCGCAAACCAACTGCATGACAGAGCAGCTTCAACCGTGCCCTCGGTGATACATTGTCACATTATGTCGCCTCTGATCATTCGAATTGGGGTGAAGTTCTTCCTTTCGTCACGCACGCATGCAATACTGCAGCGCAAGCTACGACTGGATTTTCCCCGTATTTTCTTCTGTACGGATGAGAACCCTCTAACACATTTGACACGATTCTTCAACATAAGCCTGATGAGTCCGAAAGTACCGCGCTGTCCGACGGTGCTCGACATGCCGAAGAATCCCGCTAACTTGCCCGCTCCTTTTCCACAGAGGATCAGTGGCTGCAGCAGTCCCGTCAACCTGGCGCTCGTTCTGCACCAGAATTTTCCCCTGGCTTCGTGTGCCTGCTACCGCGCCCGGCCGCTCTGCAAAACTTCTCGCGAAATACATCGGACCCTACCGCGTTCTGGAGCAAACGCCCTCCGTCAACTACGCTGTGGAGCCTCTCACGCCGTCGACCGACCTACGCCATCGTGGCCGCGAACTGGTCCACGTTTCTCGCCTCAAGCCTTACTACGACCCCATCGTTGTGTCTTCGCCTCAAGACACCAGGATGGCGCCTTCTTCAGTTGAGGGTGATTGCAGTGAAGAAGAGTGGCCTGTGCAACAGCCGCATCACCATCGGCACGAGCTTGTGACTGTTTCTCTGGGCCTACCGTTTCTTTCGACCGCTGCTCCTGTCTCTGCGTCTCAGCCAATAGACTTCTTAGCACACGATATGGTTATGAAGCACGCCGTTGTGGATGACTGGAAATTTTACCTCTCGCTATGCTTAACGTGCACTCACAAAGCACGGAAGGGTCATACAGTAGAACTGACTTTTTGCACATATGCTTGCAAAAAGGGCGAAAACAAGGCGAAATGTTGACGGCACAAATGAAGGCGAGAGGGTGACTGCGGCGCTAATTACGCCCGATTTTGTGTTATCGACATATGAGGAGATATGCAGGGTTTTCTAAGCGATTTGTTTTCAATATTCTCAAGGATCACAGAAATGAGGTATGTGTGCGATACTGGCCATATTACCTTTACTGTGGCAGGGGGTACTTTAAGGTGGGTACGAGCATGAATTACGGCAGTAATTATAGCAATAAAGTATTTAACTTATTAACATTCTTTGGCGAACTTGAGTCACTTTGAATCTATCTATCTATCTATCTAGCCGCCTAGGTCTCGGCGGGGTCCACCAAAAAACCAGTGAGGTACTTCAGTAACGGAAGTGGGTGTCTGAAAAAATGAACACACATTTGCAATGAAAATTACCACCCCCGCTCGGACTCAAGCCCACATTCACCAGGGATGCGACGAAAGGAGCTGGAACCTCTACCGACACACCACCGCAACATTCGTCATATTGGGAATATACAGGCCTTATATCTTCACTACAGCGCTTTACGAGTTGCATATAACTGACGTCCTGTTAAAGTAAATGGGCTTAGCTGGCAAAGTTACTGGGAAACTGACATCATCTTCCACCGCACTCTTGGTTCGCTCAGGTTGGCTGCGGTGCTACCGCCATCTATGTAGGAACGATAGAGCGAAGCAGGTTGTCGTTCTGATGCGCGCTGGCAGTCAGCGCTTCGGTAGTCTTCGCGCCTGCATCGCTGCGGAAGATAGGGGCGTGGCGGCGTCGTGACGGTGCGTTCCTCAGCCGAACTGCGAACGCGGCGGCTGCAAGAATTGTCCTGTGTGGCCATATGCGTTGAGTTGCGACGTGCTACTTGAGGAAAGCAGAGACTATTGTCGACAAGGAAATGTTTTGCCTTTCGCTGCAGTTGGCTGTGTGCTCACAAAACGATCCGCTGACAACCCGTTTGGTTTAGCTTCCGAGGTTTCACCGTTTGCGGACGCTTCTTGTTTATATATGTTTGCGCGGGTCTCTGGCGCCGTGTGGGGAACAATGCGAGTCGTTCGAGAACTTTCCCTTTTGTAAAACAGTCGAAGCTCCCAGTGCCGTGTCGAGTTGCTCCTGGTGTCTACATACAGATTGTTCACATGTCCACAGTACCGAACCATCTCCCGCCCCTGGGTTGGCCAGATTGCCGCTTATGCATTCCACAACTTCACCAAGACAGGTTTCACTTTCGTGTTCTGCCAAGTCCTACGACAGAAGGGTCAACCACATTTTTCCTCTCTCCTCGCTTACAAGCGCCTTCTCACTATAAAAGTGGTGCTTTTGGGACTGTTGAAGAGTGATTTATTGATAGCAGAAGTGTCCCTTCAGTGTCCCTTAAATACAGAGCGATTAGTTAATAGTATGAGGCCTCGGTTTGGTTTAGCATAACGTCTGCCTCGTCTTCACAAAGCACAAAGCCGGCATTTACGATAGTCAAGTTGCTGTGGGTATGCGCCTCATGTGTGAAATATAAGAGCGCTAACAAGACAAGAACAAGAACGAAGGACCAGAACCGGCAGAGAGGCTGGAAGGGAAAAAAACAAGAACAACAGCTGGTTGACCAGCCACGATCGCCTTGCGATCGCCTTCGTGTCTCCTTGCTATGGTGAAATCTCTCTCGGGGGCTTCTGCTTTGCTGCCAGCGGTTCCTTTTCATTTTGTCTTATTTATTTACCGTGTTAACTGCGTATTCAAGCGTAGCTTTTACCTTCTTGAGATGTCTGTCTCATCTGCCAGCGAGAGGGCTTCCCTCTGGTCTGCTTGTATTCCCCCTCAGGATGTACCTTTGGAGCTATTTCTGCGCAGTGGAATCAGCAGCGTTCCTGTAGCTTTGGTGCCGACGGATGGTGGGGTCATCCGCATGACGAGCCTAAAGGCCATACAGATAGAGCTTCGCACGGTTACGCCACACTTTCTTCAAATAACCGAAGTTCGTCAGTTTGGACGCGGCGGGATTCTCTGCTGCTCACCAGACCAGGTCTCTATCCAAGGTCTTCTAAAATTTTTGTCCTTTGCCACTCATCCGGTGAGCTGCTTCATACCTCCCCACCTTACTTGTCAAGGCCTAGTTCGAGGTGAAGACGTCAGCCTAAGTCCGGCGGAAGTGTTGGAGATTTTCGCTGAAGCAGGCATTGTTTCTGTGTACCGCTGGAACAGGCAAGTGAAAAATGTGAAGATTCCAACCGAGACAATTATTGCGACATTTGCAGGCACATCTCGTCCCTCAGAGATACAGCATGGCCGCTGAGCTACAGGGTTGAACCCCTTGCTCCACGCCCTCTAATGTGGCAAATGCTGGTGGTATGGACATAGCGCAAATGTTTGTCTATCTGATGTTCGGTGCCGTGTTTGTGGAGCTGATCATAGTACTGAAGATTGTAGGTCTCACAGTCAATGATGTTGCCTATGCCTAGCCAATTGCACAGCTGATCACACAGATTGTCCTGCTCGGTCAAAGGAACTGCAGGTTATTGAAATTATTGACAGAAGGCGATGTTTGCGTCGAGACGCTCTAGCTGAAGTTCAGAGCAGAATGCGTGGATACGCCGGAATGCATGGATGTGCCCGTTCGCCTCTCGCTATGGATGCATCGGTTGCTCAGTCCATTTCTTACATTATAGAGAAAGCAGTGGAAAAATCAATAAAAAAAAACTTCTGACTGTATCAGAGACATTGGCTCAAGTAATATCCACGCAGTTGGCTGGTATTTCTGAGCAGTTAGCCAAGAGCTTCCAGAACCCTTTAAGCTTCTTTAATTCTTCACCTGTGTCCCAATCGGATGCACCTAGCAATAATGAGCTACAGCCTTCTAATTCACAAAGGAATGATCTGGAATGCCTGTCTGATTCAGGTTCATAAGGTATTGAGGATGTAGACATGGGCGCTCGAATTCTAAAACGCACCAATCACCGACTAACAAAAATGAGAATTATTCCAATGCTAAAACCAAAAAGAGTGTGAAAGAGCCCTTGACGAGAACTGACCTCATAAGAGATAGCATTTTGGATGAAGCAGTTGCGGCTGCTCGCTTGTCATCAAAATAGAGCACCTTAGGGTTCTTCGGTGGAACTGCCGTTCTATACTTCCTGCAGCCACTGATTTACTATACCTTCTATCCCAACAGCCTGTCAACGTCGTCTCATTGCAAGAGACATGGTTGTTGTCGGGTCAAAATTTTCAATCACAAAGCTATAAATGTTTTCGTTTGGAGAGGGATACACGAGGTGGAGGATTAGCATTCTTGATATAAGCAAAATTTTGTCGTAGAGCGAAAGTGGTTTATCAGGCAATATCATGTAGTCACGAAACTGTAGTACTGGAACTAGCGCCCCCAGGGTGTGCACCACTCAGCACTGTCAACAGCTACTTTCCATCTGGCGCACAAGATGAAGGTACTCTGCACATCATTCAGCGTTCCTGTAGAACAAACTCTCGCTTTGCAAGTGACTTTAATTCGCGTCATGTGTATTGGTGTTTCGGCTCTGACTCTTCGGGTCAATTGTTGCGCTGAGATGGAAGAATGTGTAAGAACAATTATACGTGTCTTAACTCTAAAGTAGCTACTTTTGTACGATGCAAACCGACATCGGTTTTGGAATTGACATTCGCTAGCTCATGCATGCTCATCTCTTTTTAGGTTGTTGATACTGCAACAAATAGCGATCACCGCCCAATATTGATGGACCTTAATTATCCAATGATTCCTTTAGATTCTCAGACACTGACTTTTGTTGATTACCCAAAGTTTAAAGAAAGTCTACACTCAACCTTATCTTTGCTGCCCAGTTCTGGAAATTAGATTAAAGCGTTGAGTCTTTCTGGTGTTGTCAAGGGTTCTATGAGAAAAAAAAGCACGGTTCACTGTATGCTCGGCGAAAAGTAAGTCTATAAGTGCCTGGTGGAACTCTCATTGTGAACGAGAATACAGGCCCAGAAAAACTGAAAGGAAAAAAATTCACAGCATATCCACGGAGTGAATGATGATGAGTGGGCGAAGCCGGAGTTCGTCGTAGATTGTGCCGAGTTCCGGATTAATTTAGTTAACGCGCACGCTACGAATCCTTATGGTTCAACTATGCACAAGTGAAATCTCCCACCGGCACTTCATTGCAAGTCAAGATCCAGTGCCTATATATATATATATATATGTATATAGGTGGCCGGTGAACGGTTCTCCAGGGCGAGCAGTCGGTATTTTTCAATCAAGAAACTCGCTATCCGCACAAGGATATGCTCTGCTTCGTGAATTGCGCTATGATATATCTCCACCTGTCGCACTTGAACCATCCCGGCCTCCATGGGCGACGCTCAACCAGATCAACGTCGAACCTCTGCCGCGTAACATGGATCGAGATACCCAAACAGGACGACGCGAAGCACGAGCCCAATATCTCCAAGAAACCACAGGAGAGTGGATCCTGTACACCGACGCATCTCCGTCTCAGACCGGCGAGGGCTTTCGAACAGGAATAGCTTCCGATGGACTACCACTTTCATGGGGCTTCCATTAACATCGGTACACAATGCATGGCCGAAATCACAGCCATAGCAGAGGCAATTACTATGCCCAACCCATATGTCCGTTGTTTACTCATACGAACAGACAGCCAAGCAGCCTGTCGAGCCTTCGCGACAGGTGACCTTCCAGACGCGCTTTACCGCGCACTAACAAAGCACTTAGATGCCCACCCGTCGCTACGTGTTCGAATACAGTGGATACCTGGTCACTCAGGGATAAGAGGGAATGAAGTGGCACACGCCATGTCCCGTGTAAGTCTCCCGGGCCCTCCCCTGTGGTGGCCGGATTCACTGAAGCGAACCGAACTACTTGCTCTGGCGCGTTTAGATAGGCGCGATTAGACGAGATGCGCAACAACCGCAGGGTTTATCCTGATCTACCTCACTCCATGACGAGACGCGAGGCAGCCCTGGTGAGGCGTGCCCAAACTCACTCTTTGATGACACCTCACATTGACCACTACGTACAAGGCAAGGACGGGTCTCCTTCCTGCGTGGCATGCGGTGGATTCCCTGATAACGCCCACGTTCTGTGGAACTGTCCGGGTGCTCGTGCAGCTATGGGCGAGAGCCTCAAACACATGCCAACCAAACTAAGACCTGCGACCCTGGAGGAGTGGCTGGCGGGATCCCCAGACATCATGAAGGCACTCCTCGGACGTTTGACACTTCTAGGCCTGTCTGAGGGCTAGGCCTTTTTTTTCTATTAGTGGACCCGGACGGGGGTTAGCTTTTTTAAAAATAAAGTTGTTCTCTATCTCTCTCTCGCTAGAAGACGCTGCCTGCGTCAAGCTTGTCTCTCGCGAGTGAGGGCGCGTTCTCCTACTTGGCGAGCTGGTAGCGCGTGCATCGAAGAAAGATGATGATGATTGTGGTTCGGTTAGGAAAGGACGCTAATTTCTGCAGCCCATGTAGGGAGCACGGCTAAGCGTCCGTGGGGGTGGGGGAAAGGGAGTGAAAGAGATAGAGAGGATCGAGAGAAAGGCCGTAGTGGAGGGCTCCGGAAATTTAGACCACCTGGGGTTGTTTAACGTGCACTGACAACGCACAGTACACGGTTCCATAGTCAACGCGCGCCTTTCGCTCTCACTCTCTCTCTCTCTCTCACAAGACAGCAGATGGAAGAGTGAGAGAGCTCGCGCGCCGGGAGGCACGCGCCGAGCGCGCGCCTCCCAAATGCGCCCTCCTGGTAGCGCGTTCCTAGTAGGTAACGCGCTACTACAATGGACGGACATACCCAAACCTTAAGGAGTTCGCCCCTAAAAAAATCCACTTATCTCCACGAAGTGAACCATGACGAGTGGGCGAAGCACTTGCGATCGTTCGGTGTTACCGTAAATCACCCGTGACATTGCCCACTCATGAATGTAAATGAGTGACAACGCGCGACACGCTTTGCATGCTCCTAATCTTTATGAAGTTCCTGCGCACCCACGTGGTAGATCGTGCCGAGTTCCGGATTACCTTAGTTAACGCACACGCTGGGAATGCTTATAGTCCAACTACGCACAACAGAAATCTCCCACCGGCACTACATTGCAGGTCAAGATGATGATGATCATGATGATGATGATTGTGGTTTGGTTAGGAAAGGACGCTAGTTTCTATAGCCCATGCAGGGAGCACGGCTAAGCGTCCGTGGGGGTGGGGGAAAGGGAGTGGAAGAGATAAAGAGGAGAAAAATTCACAGCATATCCATGGGGTGAATGATGATGAGTGGGCGAAGCTCCGGAGTGAACCACCGATAAACCGTTAATCTTCCGTGTAATTCGCCCAGTCGATCATCATGTAATGACGTCAGAAACACTCTATTCGAACGCTGGGATCTGGCGTTTAAGGGGACGCTAGCACAAACGCGTTACAAACATGCAGTACACTCTAGTAAGGGGGGAGAGACCACAGCGTCTTACGCAGCCCCTTACACAGGCCGGAACGCGCACCGCGTTTGCCGACGCCATCACATGACTGCTGAAAGAGTATAAGGCGGAGAGGCCACAGCGTCTTACACCAGCTTCTTACACGCGCCGTAACGCGCTAGCACAAACCCATCATCATCGTTAGAAACGGACAGTCTTTCGCTCTCTCTCTCTCTCTTTCTGTCTCACACAAGACAGCAGATGGAAGAGTGAGAGAGCTCGCGCGCCACCTGACGTTCCTGAAGGCAACTCGGAGGTAAACAATGGCTGCTAATGGGAATGAGAGACAGAAGTAGTCGGCTTTTAGCTAACACTTACACTTCTACTTCTACTAACGTTTCCTACTGGAACATGCCAATGGCTGCTAATGGGGAATGAGAGACAGAAGAATTCGGCTTTTAGTTAACGCGCACGCTGCGAATTTTTTATTGTTCAACAACGCACAGGAGAAATCTCCCACCGGCACCACCTTGGAGGTCAAAGCGTAAGACTGGTTACGCACTACGACTACGACTACGACGAGGGACGAACGGGTGCCGCTTTAAGGAGCTTCGCCCCTAAAAAGGCGGTGGAGGTGGAGGGCTCCGGAAATTTAGACCACCTGGGGTTCTTTAATGTGCACTGACAACGCACAGTACACGGGCCTCTGGCATTTTCGCCTCCACAGAAAATGCGACCGCAGAGAGAGCGTTTCCGTAGTCATAGTCAATGCGCGCCATTCGCTTTCTGTCACGACAGCAGACGACACTGCCTGCATGGAGGGAAAAAATAAAAAGTCACAGGAAACATGCACTTCCTAAGTGAGCGTCTCCCGTGGGCCGTGCTGGTACGAAGGGCTTTATACGTTGCGTTTCACAAAGCTACACACACAAAGCTAGGGGAGGCCGCTAAATGAACAAACAGAAGATGAGCGCGAAATATCAAGTGAAGCACGCACGAAACGAACGCACAGATGTACACCGAACGAACGCGAATAAGCTGTCACAATGGATACTCTCAGTTTCAACAGCGCTCCTGTTGCAAAGGCGGCTGCTTGTCGCGCTCGTCGCGACATCTCGCTGGTAATGAAGAAACGCTACAAGCGCCTGCCGTCTGAGTCCTGCCAGCGGTAAAGGGTGTGTATACAAGGCTGGCCGTTAGCTCCGTGAAGGATCTGCTCTTCGTGGCGTAGTGGTTAGCGCCACGTGCTGCGGAGTGAGAGGTTCCTGGTTCGATTCCGCGCGTCGGAAGCATTTATCCGATTTTTCTTTGGGACTTATATATATATATATATCCTTATACATATACGGTTCATGACGGCGGCGACGGGGACGGCAAAAACCAGCACACCCACACGATGAATGGGTGGATGTTAGGAGCGTCCCCTTTATAACGGGGTGGTAGCCCGCGGACCACCAAGCTCTACCTTTATATTTTCCTCTACAAACGTTTGTTCTCCCGAATCAGAAATATTTTCAGAACTAATTTTTCTCCTCCCCTACCTATCTTATCTATTATCGCCCCTTTAAGGGGAAGGAGACAAGTCTGCTTGTCAACATGTTAGCTCATTCCGCTGTGAAGTAACAATCTTACCTGAACCAACTTGCGTTTCTGTCTGCTCCGTACCTTTGCACCACCAATACTCTAAGCGCCTTTTACTTATCTCTGTCGCCGACATGTTCAGCTTTCACGCGCTATCCCTGAAGCCCATGGCCTCCTGCACAGTAGTGTCCACAGCTACACCTGGGTGGATATCTGTACACTCAATCAAAATACGATCTGTTGTTTCCCTGGCTTTTCCACAGCACGTACATGTATCCCATTCTTTACTGAATTTCGCTCTGTAACATCGGGTTCTCAGGGAAAATGACCTTGCTTCAAACAGTAAAGCGCTTCCCTTTGAATTATAAAATTTTGTCATCTTGATTTCTCCTCTCCCTCTTCAGTAGTTGCTCAATGCCGGTTTCTTCTCCATTGCTGCTATCCAATCTACTTCTCCACCGCTCTGACCATGCTCTTAACGCTCTTTTTTGTGCCATCCGTTTCATTACTGGCTCTGTACTTACTGCTAAGCCTCCTAGTTCTCTTCCAGGAGACAGGAAGTGAGTGGAGACATGGATGGATGGATGGATGGATGGATGGATGGATGGATGGATGGATGCTATGAGCGTCCCCTTATAGCGGGCCGGTGACGTGTGCGCCACCAGGCCCGTTAGAAAATTTAAGAACTGTTCTTTTTTTTCCCCTGGCTCTTTAAGTTGGCCTCATGCCTTTTAAATCTACTTCAATTAAATCGATCATACTATGGCAAAAACGTAAACTAATAGCCCAGTTCGCTGTCCCTTATCGCAGAAAGTCCTTATTTTTCCATATAATCATTTTTGTCCGTTCTCTCCAGTTTTCTGCCACGAGTATTCTAACCGCCTCTTATTTCAATCGTGGGTGTGTTCAGCTTTCCATTGTTCTCCTTAAAACCCAAGGCTTCATGTAGGGTAGTGCCCAAACGTACACCTGGGTGGATATTTCGGCATTCAATCAGAACATGCTCCGTCGTTTCCCTATCTTCCTCACATGTGCATTTTTTTTCTTCTTTACTGAATTTCCCTTTATAACTTTAATAACTAGGCGTTCTAAGGCAGCCCGATCTCGCTTCAAACAGTAAAGCGCTTCTTCTTGAATTATCATAAAATGCTTCCCTCTTTATTTCGTTTTTCCCCTTTAGGTAGTTATTCAGAGTCCTTTTTTTCCATCGCTGCCACCCAGCAAATCTTCTCGGCCTCTCTTACTTTTCCCTTTACGCACTTTGTTGTCAGTTCTCTTAGACCCGTATATTTACTGGTGAGCCTCCTAGTTCTTTTTCTCTACTACGTGTCAACTCTCTTTCTATATAAACAACGGAACACCTTCACTGCCCACCTACTCTCTTTCATATTCCTTAGCCTCTCTTCAAACCTTATTTTGCTCTGGGCTTCCCTCTGGGCTACATCCGAAGGTCATGGGTTCGGTTCCCACCGAAGGCAGGCTTGTCTTTTCGTCCACTTTAATTCCTTTCTACTTTCTCCACAATTACAATACCAGGAAATAACTTTCCCTATGCTTTCCTAGGCCTCATTGTCTGTTTGCTCATTAAGTTGTTTCTAACAAAATAAAGAACGAGCCCTTGTCCCCTTCCCTTTCGTCATATGAGGCCAGAGGTATAATCAGGAATGGATGTGAATAAAAGAACTGTGGGACGCCTCGTGTTACGTGCTCACGGAAAAACGACAAATGAGGCTGTAGAGGGCGATATGGGATGGGCGAGTTTTGAGGCAAGGGAAGCCCAGAGCCCACGACCCACGACCCCGAACCCACGACCTTCGGATGTCGCGTCCGATGCTCTACCAACTGAGCTACGAAGGCGGTCGTCCCCCCGTCCGCTTTATTGTGCATTTATGTACGCATTATCCTGGGAGTGTTAGGCAGCGCCACTCATGGCCAAGGCGGCGTGTGTGGAACACACTTTCTTGCCAGCAGGCGTCACGTAGAACGTGAACTTAGACGAGATGGCTGCTACCCAATAAGCCCTCGTATGCTACCTAAGCCACCAAGTCTGCCGCAACGAGGCCCAAGCTATGAAATAACGAAAGGGAAGGGGACAAGGGCTCGTTCTTTATTTGTTAGAAACAACTTAATGAGCAAACAGACAATGATGCCTAAGAAAGCATAGGGGAAGTTACTTCCTCGTATTGTAATTGTGGAGAAAGTAGAAAGGAATTAAAGTGGACGAAAAGACCAGCCTGCCTTCGGTGGGAACCGAACCCACGACCTACGGATGTCGCGTCCGATGCTCTACCGTTTGCTCATTAAGTGGCCTCATATGAGGCACACCACTGAGTTCCCAAATGTAAGCCCCGGTACCATTACCCCTTACCACAGACCACCTCGTACCTATTGTACCCGCATAACGCCCTGTGCTTCATTATTGCACTTTTCCTCTTTCCCTTTGCTGCTAAGGCTTCTTAGTGTAACTCCATGTATCTATCACCTTCATTTACCCATACCTGAAGGTACTTGTATTCGCCTACTATAGGAATTTCTTGGCCCTGTACGGGCACCGCCTGATCGTTGGGACCATTGAATACCATCAATCCACATTTTATTACACTAAATCCTAGTCCTAGAGCCTCGCCTTCCTTTCCGCATATATTCACCAGCCGTTGTATATCATCTCGACTGTCCGCGAATAAGACAATATCGTCAGCATAAAATAAACCTGGAAGCATCTGCTCAATCATCACGCCGCCCTGTTTGTGTGACAGAGTAAAACCAATGTTGCTCTGTCCTAGCGCTTTTTCCATTTTAACCATGTACAGCATGAATAACAGCGGCGACAAAGGACATTCCTGCCTCATCTTCTTGCTAATATCAACCTTCTTTGTGCTACTGATTCCTTCCCATTCTACGCAAACTGTATTTTCTCGATATATCTCCCTCAAAAGCTGTACACAATCGTCGCCTATGCCCATTCCTTCCAATATTTCCCACAATATTTCCTGATTAACATTGTCATACGCCCCAGTGATGTCTAGAAAAGCCACATACAAGGGCCTGCTTTCTATTTTAGATATTTCTATACACAGTAACTATACACGCTAGGGGCGCCACAGCGCTCTTAGCGGTCTCCACTCAATCCCAGAGCACGCGCTGCCTTGTCTTTATTCATAACGAGGTGCATTCATAGCGGTTGTCGTCCTCTGTGAGAGCAAGGTGGCGCTGCAGACCTTGGCCAACCACCGACGTGCTGGACTGACCGGAAGCCTCCTGGCGACCAGATTGGAGGCCCTTGCCGTTAGAGGAGTGTCCGTCTCCTTCCACTGGCTGCCCTCCCACGTGGGCATAGTTGGCAAGGAGGAAGCGGATACACTAATTGCCGAAGCTGCCTACCTCCCTAGTGTCCCGCTAACCCAGGCAGTTGCGGCGAGGGTCTATTCCCAGGCCCGCCTCCTGCGCCTCCTCGTCTCGATACACCCTGAGCCAAGGGTGGAAAGTGGGCGAGGCCCTAAGCCACTTCTCGAGAAGGGCCTAACCAAGAGGAATCGGGCCACCCTCCTGCGACTGCGGACTGGCTGCATCTGGACGACAGCGCGCCGACACTCCAAGGGCGTCTGGGCCTCCCCAGCCTGCAGCCGCTGCGGAGACCCTGAGACTCTTGAACACCTGCTCTGTGCCTGCCCCGGACTGGCACAGGAACGTCCGAAGGTTGTCACAGCTTAGGAGGCAGGGACTTCCAGCCACCGCACTCCACTACTTGCTCTTCCCGTCCCGCCCCGATCTACCAGCGCTGCAGAGTCTGGTAGAATTCCTATACTAGACGGGGATCGTAGCCTAACGCTGAACCGAGGTCGCCCTCCCGCCCACCCCATTTCCGCCGGCTTGCTTCGGCCGCGCTGATCGAGCCTCATCTTTTATAACCTTCCTGTCCTTTATTTCCCATTAGCCCCTCCCCAAGACGCTGCGCCGTGCTTCCAATTTGGGCTGCGGAAATGAGCATCTCTTTCCTCATCACAAATCACCACCACATCAGACGACACTGTCTGGGTACACTGCTTCCAGGATCGGTCCCACAATTGCACACACACCGTCTGGCTGCAGTGCCTCAAGGATGGGCCTACACCCACACGATGGACAGACGGATGTTAGGAGCGTCCCCTTTATGTCGGGGTCATAGCCCGCGGGCCTCCAAGCTCTACCTTTATTTTTTCGTGTACAAACGTTTGTTTTCCCGAATCACAAATATTTTCACAACAAATTTTTCTCCTCACCTACCTGTCTTATCTATTATCGTTCCGCAGTGAGGTAACGATCTTACCCGAACTATCTTGCCTTTCTGTTTGCTCCATACCTTTGCGCCACAATACTCTAAGCGCCTTTTACTTTTCTCTATCGCCGACATGTTCAGCTTTCCCGCGCTATCCTTGAAACCCATGGCCTCATGCAGGGTAGTGTCCACACCTGGGTGGATATCTGTACATTAAATTAAAATACGATCTGTCGTTTCGCTAGCTATTCCACAGCACGTACATGTATCCCCTTCTTTATTGAATTTCGCTCTGTAACTTCGGGTTCTCAGGGAACCTGACTTTGCTTTAAACAGTAAAGCGTTTCTTTTTGAATTATCATAAAATTTTCTCTCTTGATTTTGTCTTTCCCTTTTCCGTAGTTGTTCAATGCCGGTTTCTTCTCAATTGCTGATATCCGACTTCGCTGCTCTGACCATGTTCTTAACTCTCTTTTTTGTCCCATCCGTTTCATTACTGGCTGTATACTTCCTGGTAAACCTCCTAGTTCTCTCCCTAGAAACAGGAAGTGAATGGAGACACGCTATGGGCACCGCAGCGCCCCTAGCGATCTCTACTCAAACCCAGGGCACGCGCCGCCTTGCATTTATTCATAACGAGGTGCACTCCATGACTTCCGTTGTCGAAGAGAGAGAGATCGCGCGCCAGGAGCGAGCCACACCACAGCGTCCCTAGTGGTCTCTACTCAAACCCAGAGCACGCGTCGGGAGCGAGCGCTGCTACTGCAGCGCCTCTAGCGTGTACTATGTCACGCCGCGGGGAGAAGGCTCGACCCTAAGGACTTTGCCCCTAAATCTTCTTGTCAACCTGGGCCCTACTAATTGGAGCAACTACAAGTGTGCCTCAGCCATCTTTAAAAGAACTGTTTCCATAGCGAAAGAAAATCATGAAGAAAACCGATATAGCTTTCACTCACAAAGTGGAAATAAAAGAGCTTGTTTTTAATATTTTTTAGATTTCGTAAGGCTATTTCCGCACCCGTAACCATAGAATCGGTTGTTTTAGCTCCAAAAGAACTGCCTTATGTAGAGGATATCGCATTGGGATTACAAAAGCGCTTTACCAGTCAAATACAAACAGTATTCCCCGAACCTACATGTGTGGAAAACTTAAGATGTCTATAGAAGAACTTGCGCGTGCAGTTCAGTCGCTCCCCAATCCAGCTCCAGGTCCAGATGGCATTGCGGCAGGCATGCTAGAATTTTGTTTTATGTGTCTCCTCAGGACCCCCTATATCTCGTCAACTACTCTCTCGAAAAAGGTCAGATTCCTCCAGACTGGAGACTTGAGAAAATTATCCCTCTGCTGGAAAAACGAGTATATACGCATATTGATAATGTAAGGCCTATCGCACTAACTTCACATGCAATAAAATTAATTGATAGAGCGCTCTACATTAGAATCATGGAATTTTTTGCCGATCCCTCAATATTGAGCTCATGTCAAAGTCCCTCACTTCCTTAATATTGAGCCCATGTGATATGTTCTGCGCTGTCATACGACAGTGCGGAATATGTCATCCTTCTCAATGTATTAAGAAACTTGCATTTAAGTTAATTGGTTGTGTGAATTTTTAAAGGATGGAAAATATTATTGTTCCCAGCGTGGATTATCCTCACCGAAATATAATCAGTCCAGAGGAATCCCTCAAGGTTCTGTTTTATCTCCTGTTTGATTTAATGTCCTGTTAAGCTCAGTAGCATTCAAGTTTGTGTATATGCAGAAGACGTTGCGTTATTTGTTTCTGCTAGTGATATTCACTCACAGTATGCGGTCTTACTATCTTATTTAGGAAGACTAGAGTTATGGCTTAGTAAAATTAGTATGACTTTAATCGTTAACAAAAGTTCTGTTATTGTTTTTCCTTTGAAAGCTCCAGTCAGCATGTTTCTTCAGTATCGCCAGGTAATAATTCCCCAAGCCGAGTGCGTGAAGTATTTAGGTGTATTTTACAATCATAAACTGAGTTGGCGCGACCATATGGAACACATTAAATGTAAGGCAACACGCGATGTTGGGATGATTCGTAGACTTGGTCAGCACCTTTCTGGGTTACGCAGCGCTACTCTTCTTGTGATATACCGTATGTAGTGTTCGTACGATTCTAGAATTTGATTGTATTTTATACTCTGGCGGTCCGGCATACGAGATTAATCCTTTAGTTCATTTACAGCGAGAGGCTCTCGGGAGTTTCTCAAGGTACCTAAAATTTGTTGCAAACTATGTTCTGTACCTAGAAGCCTTAATACCCACGTTTCCGTATCCTCACCGTCAAAAGATATCTAAAAATTTATGCGTCTTCACAGAGGCGAATCACACTTCGTATTCTCTATTGAAGCCTCGACCCATCAATCCAACTTCGAGTTCCGCGTGGACAAACCCGTTCTGAAACAGCCGTGCTCTGCCGCCTGCGGCTAGGCACGTCATTTACAAGAAGCTTTGGCCATCGAATTGGACTAGAAGACAGTGCTGCCTGTGTTCATTGCGGCAGCGAGGGAACGATTGTGCACGTCCTCTGTGATTGCACTGGGTACTGCTCCCAGCGACAGTCTCTCGCCGCAGAATTGTCACGGCTTGATGACCGACTGCTGTCTGAGCAAACCGTATTGAAATGCCGGAACGATAGAGTCTCGCAGCAGAAAGTCACGAAGGCTGTGCTCAAGTTTTTGCGCGCAACGGGCCTCGTGAACCGTCTGTGACACATGCCGTGCTTGTGTGTGTGCGCGATTCGACCTCTCTCTTACTCCCTTTTTCTTTTTCTTCCGCCCCTTTCTGTCTCCCTTCACCCCTTCCCTAGTGCAGGATAGCAAACTGGATATTCTTACTTCCGGTTAACCTCCCTGCCTTCCGCCCATCATCTTTCTCTCTCTCTCTTAATAAGCCTTGGTCTTGTTTTGCAGTTTTGTTTGTGCAGAATCAACTAGAGGCTTTAGATGTTAACATTCGCGATATCGTCTCAATCAATAAACCATTGGACAATATTAAAATTGAATTGAATAATAATACATTCCCTGCTAATGCCAAAGTCCTACCTTCCAGATATTTAATAGGCTTATTTGAAGATCATTTACGTCAATTGGGAATTGATAATATAATTACGACCAATGCATCCATACGTGAAGAGAAAGCAGCAGTGCGCATTTTTTCAGACTTTGTCTTGGTCATATACCTTCCGCTTCCCGGATTATACACCCATATTCGTAGCAGAGCTCTTAGCCATTCTTTTAGCAATTCGCAAGCTTACTGTACAAGATTCGGCAGTTGTTTAGTGACTGGTTCGCTTTCGGTGTACATCACTCGTTTCAACTTTTTCCGAGTCTTCTGTTCTAAACGTATTCACATCATTAATTCCTCCCTACGTGCGTGAAGTGAGATTGGTGTGGGTGCCAGGCAGTCGTGGCATATTTCTAAACGAGATGGCCGATATTCTCGCGAGGTGGCCCCTAGATGAACCGGTAATGTCCGTGGTCCCTACCACTGCCTTTGTTACAACGTCCAGACACCGTAAATGCTCCTTACTTCAAGCTTCCTTGAAAATGAAGTTACCTTTTGAAGAATATGGGCATCTTTCTTTTGTTTCGGATAATAGGTGGTGTCCGGCCATTACAACATTTCGCTGTCGTGTCCCTCCATTGAATTTTTATTTACACAGGTCTGGTCTGGCGCCATCTCCACTATGCCGTTATTGTCAAGAGCCTGAAAACATTGATCATTTTAATTACCTGTCAGCTTTATATTAGTCAGAGGAAAAGGACATTTCGAATTTCATTCAGGAAATTGAAAATTCCCCTGAATTCTCAGAATATTCTTTCCTATGAGGCGTCCTCACATAGGCTACAGCAACGTGAACGTCTGCTTAGCCTTAGCAATTTCCTTCGTAAATCAAGAATTCATCGCTGAATCATCATTCCAATCAAAACTTGACACTTCGAAATTGCTCGGACTAGTTGATTGAACTTCAACTTATTTTATTATAGTTCGTTTGTATTGAAAAATAGTCTAGCGTTCTTTAACACTTCTTTCATCCTTACGTTGCCGATTCCTTCTTCTTGATTTGTTATAGCTCAAATTCTTTGCTCGTTATATGAAGCGCCGGCTTCATGGCCAGTGCCGTAGTGGGCAAGTGCCACACATCGAGGAACAAGGAAAGAAAGAACGAGGCCTGCAATGTCAGCGGAACAGAAGGGCGAAAGCCATGTTCAAGCACAGGAAGAGACCGGCAATCGGGACAGCGAGGAGAACCGCGTCCTGGACGAGTACCTCGTGCAAGTCCTGAGCCTGGACAGCCAAGAGATGATGGAGCAGCTGGCCGCACTCGACGACGAGGGTCCCCGTGCTCCTGGAAACACCGGCGCGAGTGCCACGCCCGACGTCGGCGCAGCTTCCAGCGCGGCGGGCCGGCGTTCGAGTCACGTGAACACCAGGAAGGAGGATGCGCAAGAAAAAGGTACAGCGCATACGCGCCTATTGAAAGCGACGATGAGAGGTACAGTTCAACCTGCTCGACCTTGCGCAGTCCCGCAGAACTGTAGTTTGTCATATTCATGAACCAGGTGCTTCGAGTTGTCTATCAACTCGCACTCGAGGTGCGATTTCATAGACCTCTAGCTAGTCCAATTTATAGAGCGAGCGTCCCGAACAGGTGATGGTTCCGGATTCGAATTCCGGACCAGGATGAATGTTTCGTCGGCAAAGAAGCTTTCACTTCCGAGAAATGCGCAAGTATTTCCTTGTAGCTTTGCGCTGAAAACGGGTGGATGCTAAGTTTCCCTTTGTTATCGTCACTCTGCCTTCCGTGCGGTAATGATTCCGCTAGCATCTACCGACGGCTGTTTTCTTTCACAACTGGGTTAGCACAATACTGATAATAATTGAATGTGCTTTGCGCATCAAAACCAGCTATGCTTATGAGGCCCGCCCTGTAGTGGAGGGCTCCGAAACAATTCAGGCCGACTCGGATTCTTTAATGCGAGCCTAAATTAAATTATACGGACTTTTCTTCTTTGCATTTCGGCACTATTGGAGCGGCGGCCGCCATGGCCGGGATCCGATCCCTCGACCTCGTGCTTCGCAATGACAACACCTAGCCGCTAAGTTACTGCGGCGGCAATCTGCGATAAATAGGAAGAAACACGCCTGCAAGGCCATGTGATAACTTTTCAGTCATAGAGGCATGCGTGCCACTATTTTGGAAGAAAACTGTAGCCACGCTATCTCGTAGACACCTCGATCGTGTAAGGTTACGGAAGAAAAGGACAAAAAGACAGGCTGAATATGCTGTGGAATAACATGAACGTTGAAGTTTCAGCGCGAATCATCCACTCCAGTACCCAATTTCATCATCATATACATCTTCAATCAATGTAAATCAATTCTTTAGTACGATGTTTTATCCGCTTGGTGCTCCTGGCTTACAGCACGTCGGAAGCGTTTAAGCGGTCAAATTTATGGCTCTTCAGACTCATTGGAAAAATATGTTCCTTGGCTTGGACCCACTCGCACTCACACTTACCGGAATTCTGCTTTAGCGCAAAGACACACAAGGGCCCAACGGAAGAAGTGGGGCAAAAGCGCCATGCCTTCGCGTGTTGCTGTGTATCCCTGAGTTTACTTGCGCTTAAACTACAAACTAACTCGTATGCCTGTCTGTGAGCTCCATTTGGGAGCTTCGTGTACATAGAAGAAGGGTTCAGATATCTTAGAAAAGTATTCGCTCTATGAACGACTGTTTCGCATTCAAAAGCCGTGTAATCGTATGGAATAGTTCATTCGGATCTCTTTAGACACTATCAGTACCATGTTCAATGCTGCCTCAAGAATCGTACACTGCTACATTCTTGGGTTTGGCTGCATTCACACGAAAGTTGCTGTCGCTAATCCAACCATGCAGCAGTGTCTTAAACTGTAGAATAGTTTTGTATGCGAGCTCATGTATTCTTTCGCCAGTGGAAACTATAGCTTCATAACGAGCACCCATTAGCAGATCCGCAGAGTTCACCAAAGCCAACTTCTCGTAGATGTTTGCGCATGTTCACACCAATTTTCGTATCATGAGAGGATTAGAATGCAGACTTGGTGGGCTACAACGAAATTATAGTTTCCTTTGAGTATTTTGTTCTCTGTCCAGCGCAGAAAGAAAATTCCTATATATTTAGAGGGGCGGTAATGTGAAACCGAAAAGTGGTTTAGACTGATAAAATATTGTTCCGAAACTCATTTGTGGCTAATTTCCCCGTATAATGTTCAATACTGAAAAAGAAAATCGTCAAACTTTCATCTTCGAATTACGCGCTGAAACATTGACGAGATGACGTCACGAACCCCATTTCTCATTTTTTTTTCGTATACTCACCGGTTTGGCTCAGTCATATGCTTTGAAAGACACCACGTTAATTCTCTGGGTTCCTTAGAATTTTATGTATATCTCTTTTGCCCATCAAATTGTGGCACCTCTAAGCTTCACCTTAAGAGTTCTACGCGATAGTGATGCCTGGCCCCATTATCACTGTGCTCTCTTTCACTTGCCATGCTCTTCACTCTCCTAGCCACGTATTTGTCATGGCACCATCTGGTAGGAAGTGCGAGTTACTTTTCCTTGTGTGTTTTTACTCGTGAAGTCGAGATTCGAACTACTGCACTGTAATGGGCGAAGAACAAGGTGACGATGCGCCATCAAAGCTCGCCGATGAAAAAGGCACCGCAGTTCGCCTGGCGCTTGTAGACAGCGCAGAATCCATCACAAATGTGTCAACAGCCCCGTGGCGTGCGGGAACGTATCGCCCTCTCGAGTACAGGCGCGAGCGCAAGCGACCATGCCCGTACGCCAAAGCGCGAGCGATGCAGCGCGAAGAAACGCGGCGCCTTGGGCCCTTTGCGCCATCTCGTAGGTGACAGTCGAGCCACTGCCACGCTGAAGCAACTCCGAGATGCAACTCCTTCATGAGCGTGTTAGCGACGGTAAATGAAACCGAAAGTTCTAAATGCGAAGCATTTCTTAGCGAACTTCGGCGACATTGAGCGTATCTATCTATCTATCTATCTATCTATCTATCTATCTATCTATCTATCTATCTATCTATCTATCTATCTATCTATCTATCTATCTATCTATCTATCTATCTATCTGTCTGCCTACGATTTTGTGCTCTCCTGGCCGTTTCGCTAATGGGATGCACGAAAATTGGTATGCCACAACCTGACTGCATGACGAACACAAATGACAGATCATAACATGAAAAGCATGACGTGCATTTGTTGAGCGGCGTGATTTACATGCCGTGGTCTTGGTGCTCTACTTGCCGTTATGTTAATGGGTTGCATACAAAAATTGGAGTGCCACAATATGACTGCACGGCGAACATAACTGAAAGGGGATAACATGAAAATCGTGGCATGCATGTCATGAGCGACATGATTTACATGCCACGCGTTTCGTTAATAGCACGTATACGAAAATTGGCATGCCACAACATGACTGCATGAGAAACATAAATGACAGGTCATAACATGAAAATCATGACATGCATGTCATGAGTGACATGATTTACATGCGACGGTCTTGGTGCTCTCCTGGCCGTTTTTAATGGCATGTATACGAAAATTGGTTTGGCACAACATGACTGCATGACGATCATAAATGACTGGTCATAAGATGAAGACCGTGACATGCATGTCATGAGCGGCATGATCTACATGCCACTCGTTTCGTTAATGAGATGTATACCAAAATTGCTATGGCACAACACGTCTGCATGACGAACGTAAATGACAGGTCATAACGTTAGAATCATGGCATGCGTGTATGAGTGGCGTGGTTTACATGCCACAGTCATGGTGCTCTTGCGGCCGTTTCGTGAACTTAATATGTACCAAACTAGGTATAGCGAGGCAACAATGCAAACCCATTTTACGTTCCTGATGCATGCTTCGCATTTCCTTGATTCCCACTGCACGTGGGATCTGCCAATTTTTTTCTTATTTTTTATTTGCATCCTGCGCGCGATCGCGAAGCCGTTCGCTTTTCTGAACGGAGCGATGTACGTGGCCATGCTGAGGTTCCGTCCACCGCGACGGCAGCCGCTGACAACAGCGCGAACGCTAACATATCAGAAGACGTCAAAGCGAGCGTTGAGAAAGTGGGCTGCCTGCCCGATCGCAAGCCTACCTCGAATTTTCGCTCAAGGACAACGCTGATTCTTTGCTCATAGCGAACGACGCCGAATCGGCAATTTCTGCCAAATGAGCTCTAATGCCATCGCGTTAATAATTATGTAGGCCTATGTAGGCGCCGTCAAAGAGTACGTCAGGCGTATAGTGCCCAACCTCCCAGCAGACGTCGCCAGCGATATTTTATTTTTTGCGACTTTTCTAGCTTACCAGGCGTTTTCTACGTGCAAAAGTGGTGCCTTTGGCACATGTGAAAAGGTGATGTAGTAATACGAGAGAAATTGTGTTTCACTTTAATACCCTTTTAGGAAAGTATCCAAACGTCTGTTCTTCGATAAATCTACTGATGGAAGACCTCGTCGGACAACCCCAACGAGAAAATTGCTGTTCTTGTAGTGTGCTTATGGCAATACAAATGTCCCCGCCCCCCCCCCCCCCAAAAAAAAGGTGCCCCCCACTCCTCCTTTTACACGGAGAGGTGAAAGTTAAACTACAGGGAGAGAAAGAGAAAGAAAGGGAAATGAATGACAGGGAGGTTAGCAAGAGACCTCCGGTTGGCTACCATGTGCTGGGGAAGGGAATGGAAGAGGGAAAGGAGGGAAGAGAGTTGAGTGACACATAAGTATCACTATCACTTGTTAGGGCACTATCACAATTGGTCACCAAGTCCTGTGTCTCGAAGAAATGGCAGCAGTGCCTTGACAGCAACTCACCTCGAAGACTTTGTAGTCCAGTGCCTTAAATTCTCTGTGTGCGGTAAACGGGCGGTTGTCCAGGTGGCCAAGCGTGGCTGAAAAGGCTTAAATATATAGTGGATCCATGTAGTTAAGCATGTGCCACACATGGTCGCGATTGTCACGGACGTTTATTTGCCACGATCACATTGGCGGTAATTTATTTAATAAAAAACTATGCTTGTATGAGATATATGCATGTGACTCCAGATTAGATGCCACAACAGATTTGAAACAACTAAAGCCAGCGTGCACCGGCTCACGTTAAGCGTGTGCCGCGCGCATTGCGCCAATTCCTCGTGTTCGCACCTGCCAGTACATCTTTGGTCTGGTGTAATTATTCAGACAGAACAGCTCTTCACTGTGCAGGTGACACCACCGGCTGCGCAGAGCCCCGGCCTCGCTCCATCTTGAGTGCGTCCATGTTGTCGGTGGCCTTGGTCATCCTCATGCTGGTCGCCATCGCAGCAGCCATCGCCTACGCAATTGTCTTCCGCGGTGGCCGCGCGTTGATGAGACAAGACAAGATGCCTGCGAGCTTGCCCAACGACTCGCGGGCAAATTAACTTCTAAAAACACTGTTATCATTAAAAATTACGTTATATAGATGTAAAGCTCCGGGCAACTTCCTGGTTCAAATTGGTTTATCTTTAACGAAATGAAAAGCCAACGTGTCGAGTGCTGTGACGTCCATTTTCCTTTGGAATAATAATTGCTGACGTTTTGCACAAAAGGACACAATATGATTACGAAGCACGCCGTAGTAGATGAGTCCGATAATTCTGACCGCGTCCCAGCTAGCACACAAGACCAAATGGACGTCTTATTGGGGGTTTGACGGCTTAGTTCGCGTGGCTGACGTCTCAAGGACGTCCCGAGCGGGAGCGACACGAAAGAGACGATGAAGACGTCTCCGAAACGTCTTGGCGAGACCGAAAGTAAAGGTGGAACAATACTGCCAGCTTGACCCCCCCCCCCCCTCCTACTCCGCCTCCCTCCCTCCCCACCGGAGATGCGAACGCAGGGCATGGTTCAAAGCGTCGGTGGGCGTCGGCACAGTGCTCGGCGCCGAGATGTCACCGGCTGCCATGGGCCCGGGAGAGTGGCGCTAGAATGCCTGGCTGCTCCTTTCGCGGGTCGCCGGGGAGAAGAGGCGAGAGGGCGCAGGCTGGCGCAGACCCGAAGCAAAGCCAGCGAAGCTGGGATGGGTAGTTGGCGTTGGAGTCAGTGTAGTTAGGTGGTTAGCGGCTAGCTCTTCCCTTGCTTCTGTAGAAAATTCGGTTACCGTGCTGCAGCTGCTACGTGTGTTTGTGTGGTGGCACCTTGTTTTTTCTACTTTCCTCCTTGCGTTAACACTGGTTCAATCCCGGCGCTTCTGTGACTGGATCCTGTAACATCGTCTACGTCTCGCCGAAAATAAATGTAAGTACCACATTTGAATGGTTTAGCATGATGCCTGTGAGATCACTCGTGTCCCGCGGATATGGATAATCGGTCTGTGACAGATACGATGAGCATTAATGCTATGCAAGCTCTAAGATAATAGAGGCATCAACGCAACTGTGGTTTTATTATTCAGATCATCGTGTATGAATGCATTCTGAAGCATTGTTAGGTCTATGTGCGTGTTTAGCACGGTTAGTGAATAAGGAGTGCATTGGCTTCGTTCGCTCCATCCTGTCATTTGGCCGTTACAGGTAGTGAGTACAGCGCCTGCACAACTGTGTGGGATAGTAGTAATTTACTCGTGTCTTACACAGATGAATACATGCATGTGATATCACGTGTTGTAAGGCAACCGTTGCCGCGCGCTCATTCACTGTGGCATTGTAGTTATGAGATTTCAGTTCAGGGCTGTGAAATTTACTTGCATGCTTGCATACTTGCATTTGTTGTGGCAGTCAGCAGAACTGCCGCAGCCAATCATTACGTTTTCTGGTGGTGGAATAACTTCACGTAGCTCAGCATTCATATGAGCGTGTGTGTCTTGCGCGTTCTCGGTCACATTCAAACTTTGCCAGAGGCATGCAGTGTTGTACACGTTCCTCCAAAACAGGAACGAAAGCTCGTTCCTCGTTCCTTCCCAATTTTGTAACGAGTTCCCGTTACAAGTTCCTTTAATCAGAAAGGAACGCGTTCCAGTTACATTTCGGAAATTGGAACGTGTCGTTACATTTACGTTACATTTGATTTTTAAGATTCAAAATAGTGGTCGGAAAATTGTGAACTGAAATTAAGTGACTTAAACACTTTAAATTCACTTCGAGCTGCGTACATTGCGCGAACTTGAACCTTACCGGCGGAAGATTATCTGGAGATAAAAAATATGAAAATAAATGCTTCTAGACATACTTTCAGGGAGCACCGAACGTAGTCATGACATGTTCACAGCGACTTTGACTCTAGTCCATTACAAGTGCAACACATAATGGGTCTTCCAATGAGCAGCCAGAATAGTGCACCTCAGATGCGCAAATAGAAAGTCTCTAACATTCACCAATGCATGTGAGTAGCAAGCCCGCATTTAAAAATAAAAGCTATAAATACTGTAGACCTGTCGATTTACATTGGCATATAATAGCTTGTGCTTCACCCGCGCCTATAAATACTGGAACAAGATTTCCCGATATGTCGTCATCATTTCTTGCACTAAACTTCTTCCTTCAATATATGTAGCCATTTTAGTGGTTTAGTAGTCTAATTGACACTTCTGAATATATTATTTTGCTTAGTTCTCACAATGTTAAAGCATTTGTGATACTGTTCTTTCGCTCTTATTTATCGTGGTGCGCCGAGTGCGTCGGTGTGAGGAATTCAAACTGCATGATCAGTTGATGAGCTTACCGACGACTTATACAATGCGGGAATATTTTTTTCTTATGGCGTCCTAAGGAGTACGCTTTGTCTGTTCTATTTGCACAGCAGCCCCACTCTCATGCAATGGCGAAATGACATTGATATGTGGGGAATAAATAAATAAATAAATAAATAAATAAATAAATAAATAAATAAATAAATAAATAAATAAATAAATAAATCGCGTGCATCATTTCATCGGACACCAACCAATAGATGATGTCTGCAAGCAAAAATGACGTATGTCACGCATGAAAGGTTCGCAGCAGCACAACAGCACAACCCAAGTAGCAGAAACTTGCGCACGTGCTACCGAGCCTGGATCTAGTTTCTATGAGATCAAGACATAGTAGAAATACCTAATGTGAACAAGAAAGTAACAAATGGACCGATTAGCACTTGGAACACAAAGCCGTCTTTTCGTTATGCGAATAAGGAATAACATTAAATGAACCATACCTTTCACGCGCTTGGTTAAGTTTATCGCCGATCTTTTAGACACTCCACTTGTTTGACGGAGCACAAGTCATACATTGGGCTCAACACAGGCGTGCGATATTGTATTCAGTCGGTTGAAACATCGGGGGTAGCCATATGGCCAGGAAGCAATCTATAATTCCACATCGGCACTCATTGCAACAGAATCTAGATGGAACAGGAGGCAAGGGGGTGTTCCATGATTTTCGAATGCCAAGTGAAAGATCTCTACAGTGTGTCCAGCCTTCAGAACGACCCTTCCTTGCTGTTCAGACTGGCTCAAATAAAGCGAAAGACTGCTATCCTTCCCCACATCGTTGGTGTCGTCGCGCGCGCTTTCCTGCGCCCCTGCTGGCGCCTGAGCGTTGTTTCGCCATAACTACGGCCCTTTCTTCGACCCAACTCTTTCGTCACAGCAGTAGGGCCATGTTTTCCCGTTTTCGGCAGACGTTGTCGCCCCATCAGCAGAGGCCGGCAGCGTGTCGAGTACAGTACGCCGCCTTGGAACGGTCGCTTGCTACACGACTTTCGGAGAACCCTACAATCCCCCCCCCTCAAGCAAGCCGGCGGGAGCGTCCGTGGAAACACAGCAGCCGATGTCTTCTCAGCGATCTTCAGTTGGACGTTTGTCAAGAGACTGCGCTGCCCTTTTGTTAACAGGGCCCAGCCGACTCGGTCGTGTTAGCTGGCGCTGTAGTTTTGTTCTCCAAACTCTTGTGGTTTACGTTTCCGGCTGCTAAGTGTCGCTAGCCCGCACACAGCTACGTTGATCGAGACCCTGCCTGCCTGCTAGCCACGTCACGTTGTCTTGATTGATTTGTGGGGTTTAACGTCCCAAAACCAGCTTTGATAATGAGAGACGCCGTAGTGAAGGTCTCCAGAATTTCTACCACCTGGGGTTCTTTAACGTGCACTGACATCGCACAGCACACGGGTCTCAACATTTCGCCTCCAACGAAATGCAGCCGCCGCGGCCGGGATTCGATCCCGCGACCTTAGGATCAGCAGCCGAGAACCATAACCACTAGACCACCGTGGCGGGCCGACACGTTATCTTGACTTCACAACAGGGTGCAAATATGGCCTCCGTAGTGTAACATTTGCCGCTGCTCGTCTGCTTCGTCCAGCGGTCTCCTACGTAAAAAATGCCATTGACGCCGAGACCCACACGTGTGAGCCGTAACCGCATTCTCAGAACTTATGTATTGAGCAAAGCGCGCATTGACAGAGTCTTAGTTCGAAGGGAGCCTTGGCGGCGGGATCTGAAGGGAGGAAAGGAATTTCGCGGCTGGCTGCGGTTTGGCCTGCGTTGCCGTAGACAGCCGGAACTTTTCGTCCAGCCATAGGGTGCGGGCACCGTAAGGTAGTAATGAAATACACATGTGATGTGCCTACACTGGCGAAAGAGAAGCTTCGCCCTCGTCGAAGCCTCGAGGAGGAAGAGTAAAGGAATGGCGTTCTGCGTGTGATTTTCTTTTGAGTGAAGGAGACTGCTAACAGGGAAGCGGGGACTCGAGGCTCGGCCTCGGCGGTTGAAGCCCGGCCTATCCGCTTTGCATGTGGAACGCCTGTGGAACGTTTACAGAAGGAACGTCGTTCCCTCTGCCGTTACATTTAAATGTAACGCGTTACCGTTACAGTTCCACCAATCTTTAAAGTAACGATGGCGTTCCTTCGTTCCTCCAAAAAAGAACTAGTTCCAGGAACGTCGTTCCTTGGAACGACGTTCCTGGAACAACACTGGAGGCATGTGACTCTTTTGCGAATGTTCATTATTATTATTTCTCATTGACTACGCTGTTGCGGTTTCCTGCATTTTGGGGTTCGTCATTATTGCAGACCGCGAATAGCAAAAGATTTACACGACCTGTTATCTGGTTCCCCAGTATATTTACAGGAGTGCTGTTGTGCACAGCAGATTTATGGTATGCCACGAGCTGTCCTGTGTTTCCACTTGGTACGGACTGGGGAGTGAAGACTAGAACCAGGTTGCTGGGCCGATAGTGCAGGACAGAGATGATAAGGGGACGAACAACGAACTAAATTAACACGTCGGACTATGGGTGAGCGGGGTGTTACGAGGACCTATACGTGCACGTTTGGACGTATTGTGTTTATTTTTATTATATATTACGGTCGCCACCAGCTTGTCCGGTGCCGTAATCTAACGGTGCGTGCCTATACGTGCCCTCACCACTCAGGCGCCTCCAGTGTGTGTGCGTGCGTGCGTGCGTGTGTGTGTGTGTGTGCGTGTGTGTGTGTGTGCGTGTGCGTGTGTATGACAGCTGCTTTTTTTTCAAGCTCCGCTTATGTGGAATCAAAGCCACGGTGCTATCGACCAGTTTTCTTCGGAACGTTTTATGCTGTCCTGCTACACCACTACATACTCGTTACCCCAATTGAGCCATATTTTGTGGCATTGTACTAACTTCACTATTACCTGGCCATGGAAGGCAGTTTGTGCAGGCGAAATCGAAGTCACAGCGAAAATTTGTTGATGCTATGCGCAGTCGTAGTGCTTCATATAGCGTGCCCGTCGATCGCGCAAGGTCTCAGTTGTTAGAAGAGCCCTGCAACATTTGGAATCAGGATAGCAAACGATGCCTAACAGTCGTGGATGTTATTGTGGACGTGTGAGCCAAATATTATTGAGCTTCGTGCACCAGGGAACTTTTTATTTGGTTTCATACACAGCTGTGATTCACCTGCTCTTCGTTCCAACAAATGTCACTAGGCCGCCAACTAATTTGCTCGAGGCAGCTATAGCATTGGCTGAACTTACGATCACGGAAAAGTAGTCTGGAATGTTTTTGTTCATTTTGCATTAAAAAAAAATAAAGGCAATCTGAGTACCTGTCTTCAAGAAGACCGAGGTGAGCGAAGTTACCTAGTGGGTGGCGCCAGTGACGTTACTCGTTGAAAGAAGAGCAGGCAATTTGTGGGTCGGTGCTGCTAGTGACGTCACTTGTTGAAACAAGAGCCAGGCGATTTCCTGCTGTATTTAAATGAAAACTGCAAATCTACTGCTGCTTGCAGAACAGTGATATTTGGCTCACACGTTGACAGAAGCTTCAACGACTGATTGGCACAGGCGCTGCCAGCTGTCCGGTGCCGGGATCTAGCTGAGCATGCCTATACCTACATCGTCCAATCAAGGACACGGTGCTATTCAACAGTTTTCTGCTGAACGTTTGACATTTTCCTCCGACTCCGCGACATACTCGCTACCCCAAATGAGCCATATTTCGTTGCATTGTACTGACTTATTCACTATTACCAAGCCATGGAAGGCAGTTTGTGCAGGCGAAATCGAAGCCACAGCAAAAATTTGTTGATGCTATGCGTAGCACGTAAGCACGCCTCGAACAATAGTCTCACCCTCTAAGTGTGAAGCATGTGTGTCACTAGATTTCTACATTCTGAGTATGGGAATGCATCCAAAAACGACGAATGAGTAATTTGTGTATAACATTCACGAATGGCACATTGCAGCAGCACCGCCTGTACGTCCGCGATGGCGGACATGGCGAAGTAGCTACGGGGAAGCACTTCGCGTACAATGTGGCCGAATGCCCATGATGCTGAACGACGCGTGGCCGGCACTACTCGCCGCACGCAGAGCGACCCGCCATCGCCGACTGACTCACTGCGAGTTTGCAGCATAAGCGGTACGCAGGCCAGCATTCTCCAGCGTGCGAAATGCACACGCAGGCTGCAGTGCGCGCAGGAGAAATTCTAGTACGCTAAAGCGCCGCGAAGTGACGACGCCGCTATCGGAAATCCCTAGACATTGTGTCCCTAAGTGTCTAGAAGTGATTGACACGTATAGGTGGGATTTATTTATTTATTTATTTATTTATTTATTTATTTATTTATTTATTCAAATCACCTCACAGGCTCCTACACCAGAGTAGTGTGAGGGGGGGATTTCACTAGGAGGGGTAAACATAACAGGAGCATGAGACATTCGTTATATAATGCGTATAGGCTTTTACAACTGAACAATAAAAAAAAAAAAAACACCACACCTTTATGCAATTGTTAAATAGCACATCAATCGCTATTACCTCGGCCCTAAAATTGGTTGCATTTCGAATGTTAACGGTGTGCTCCGGAAGACCATTCCAATGAATAATTGCCTGCGGCAATGCGGATGACTTAAATGCAATGGGATGGACTTGCAGACAACTGATTTTATTACGTTTGTCACCGTAATAAAATCAGTTGATAGTCAGCGCTCTGTGGTGTGGTGTATGTTTATTCATCATGGTTGTTTCCTTTCCAACCAATAAATGAAATGGTTCTACCTGAAGTTCCTTGGAAGCTTAGTGGGCTATTCAAACCACGTGAGGTGCGAAAAGGTTTTACCGGAGGCAGCGTTGACTGATTGGCTGCATAGATGATTTTATGAAATAGGCATTTCATTAGACATTTAGACTCTTGCTCTGTATCACGTATTTAAGGTCACGTAGTATACATGATCTTGATACGACTTGGCGGGTACCAATAAACACTTGCATGCTACCTAAAGGCGCCAAGTCTGCCGGAACAAGACCTAGTAGAAATTACATCACGCATTATTCTTATGAAAACTTGTGAAATGATTTGTACATATGTAGCATATAATCTTCTTGGCCCATTTTACTTCGTTGAACATGTGACTTTAGCTACTTTCGTCAAGCGTCTAGCAAATCAATGTATACAATAATTTATGTACGTCGCTCATTAATTGCGTCACATTGGCTGTGTTAACCACTCAGCTACTGAGACATCTCAATTCTCGTGTAGCCAGCCATATATAATCAAATGACGCCTAAGGCATCGTGGTGATCTACATAATATGTAGATCTTCTCTGGGAATCGTCTAAATGATGCGTAAACGTGTATGCTACTAATTAGCTGCTATGTCTTCGTCGTATATACTATAAATACTGTCGTGTTCTGTACAAGTGGAACGAACACCACCGCACATATTCAAACCGTGAAGCGCATGGCTGCAACTGGGAAATGTTGAGTGATTTTTACAGGAGACTGCGATGAACGAGGCGGAAAGGCGAACAGTGCGCTCTGCGCTCCCCGTGACGTAGGGTTAAAGTGGGCTAATAGGGTAGGGTCCAGCACGCTTGTATTTCAGGCGCATGTTCTACGTTGCGGCGTTCCCTGGAACGTCATCGTTGGGTGACGTCGGCACAGCATCCTTGAGAACACCGCTGTTGCTTTGGTCGTCACCTTATTAGTCCTGCCGGTACAACACATTCACATGGTTGGGATATACTTATTGTCCTCAAAACGCGGGTGTTTAACCCAGTGGTCATAAGAATTTCCGCGAGGCACGTTCGAGACCAGCCGGTGCTGCTTCTTTTTAAATTTAGTCTTATAGATTAGTTCTTAACGACATTCGTCTCACGTGACGGAAGGATGGGCTGCCATAATTTCCTCGTTTGGTAGGCAGACATACCTGGAAATACTTGCGCATTCAAACTGCCTTAAAGGGGTCTTTCAACACTTTTTGAATATCGTCAGAAAATGGCGCCGATCAGCCATGGAGGCTGCTGCGAACATGCGAGCCAAATATTATTGCGCTGCACGCGCCAGGGAATTCGCAATTTGATTTAATTAGGTCACGAATCTGGAGTACGCATATATAGTATATACGGGATTGCCTATGTACTGTTGTGAAGGGCGAGCGTAATACGTTGGGGGGGGGGGGGGAGGGGGAGGGAGGGGGCATTAGGCTCAATGGTTCAGTGTGTGTTCGCATGTGCCATGTCAAGTCAGCGTAAGACGTGATAATAAATGCTGATGAAATCAAATGCTGTCCGACTCGCAGTGTAATTGCGAGCACGTCCTTCATTTTTGCTATATACCTCAAGCAATGGGTTTATACACACCCAAATAGAGTGTCGCCTATGGCACGAGGCGTTTACACCAGTAAGGGTGTTAAAAGTGTTAGAGTGTAGACTGTCGGACTTCTTGAAATTCTGATTAGTCAGAGCTATTATCCTGATACTTCTAGGCTATTAGTGCAGTCGTGTATTATGTTTTCTATAAGTATTGTACAAACTATTAGTCTAATAATATTAAGCTGTTCTCACAGCTTTTACCTGCCCTCCTCGTAACATGTCCTGTTGCGGAATAAATTTCTAACTTCTTCTAAATTGTATTGGTGTCAATGACCTCATAGGCTATATTTTAGGAGCGTGCTCCTTATGCTCGGGGCTTGTCCATCGTCGGTGTAGCCGCTAGTTCTCATTGCTCCCACTAGAGGCGCAGCTGTGCTCTGGTTTCAAGAGCGCTCACTAGACGGCGCGCCGCCGAACGCGCCGCGAACTTCTTTAACTGGAGTGGGTGGGCGGCGACCGTTTTGTGCGTCAGCGCCGGATGACGGAGCCAACTTGCTAAAGAGTCGCGGCTATGCGCCTGCCGACGCCGCGCGCTTGGCTTCGACCGTCGTATGCTAGGCTGTTCTTTTTTTACGGAAGGCACGCCCTTATCCGCTTGATACCAACGTCCGTTTTCGGAACACCAGATACGAGCAAAACAATTTGCCTAGTCATACTGTCTGTTCGTCTCAATCAAGCTGATAAGGTCGTGCCTTGCGTTGATTGATTGATTGACTTGTGGGGTTTAACGTCCCAAAACCAGCTCTGATTATGAGAGACGCCGTAGTGGAGGTCTCCGGAAATTTCGACCACCTGGGGTTCTTTAACGTGCACTGACATCGCACAGTACACGGGCCTCAACATTTCGCCTCCATCGAAATGCAGCCGCCGCGGCTGGGATTCGATCCCGCGACCATCGGATCAGCAGCCGAGTACCGTAGCCACTAGACCACCGTGGCGGGGCGTGCCTTCCGTAAAAAAAAAAAGAACAGCCTAGCATACGACGGTCGAAGCGGAGCGCACGGTGTCGGCGGGCGCATAGCCTCGAGCCTTTTGCAAGTTAGCTCCGTCACGCGGCGCTGACGCACAAAACGGTCGCCGCTCGCGCACTCCAGTTAAAGAATTTGGCGGCTCTACCTTGACGGATCACACAGCTGTCATCTTCAAAGGGAAACGGGTACCCCGAACACTTCCAGGGCCGTCCTTCTTGTAATATGTAAACTTGTGTATATATAGTTCATTGAATTGTAAATTATGTATATAGTACATCGAAATGTAAATGAATAAACATTGGGTATATAATGTGTATATAACTTTAACGTGTCACGTCTGTATATGATAGTAGAGGACTTGTACGGAGGATTCACGGGCTTCCCCATCATTTCCGAGGAAGCTCCTCTAACATCATTCACTTCGTGGATATTAAGGTGGGATTTTTGTTTCTTTTAGAATTTTTGCTAGGCATTGCTATATCTATAAAAATCCAGCGGAAAAATAGCGTTACCGTCAAGTGTAAAATATGGGATAATGTGATTTCTTAAAGGGCCCCTAAACCACCCAGAAGTCAAAATTTAGTTGTGGTGTTGCTTTTGTGCCGGTTTCCGCAACAAACACGTAGCAAATCCATTTGCTACGTGTTCATGCAAATCCATTTTACGTTCCTGATGCGTGCTTCGCATTTCCTTGATTCCCACTGCACGTGGGATCTGCAAATTTTTTTAACACTGTCTTTATTTCTGCTTCTTTTTCCCTTGCCGAATGTCGCACGTGCCACTCTCTCGCACGCGTCGGGCATTTCCGCACAATCGACGCACATCTCGACGCCGTCTCGCACGCCGGCGCGCGTTGCCTCGCCTCAAACAAACAACCGCATTTTCAAATGTAAGTCCTGGAACCATTGCACTTTTCCACAGTTCTGTTGCATCCTTCCCAAACATAGTTCTCAATCACTGGCGGCTTTTGCGAGTCCTGTAACCGCATACACACGTGTTGTCTATTTAATAAACTGCTGCACCTCAGTCTCTAACCACGTTTTATCCTTCTACCGCCGTGCATATTCATGTTGCCTGTTGCACGACGAGCTCTCCGTTGAATCCCTTTTCTTTTATTGACGGTGATGCTAGTTTGAGGTTCCCCCCAAGGGACCTTCTTCATTACTACCTACCCGGCCTCCTGAACCCCCGCGGCCTCCCTTCTTCGCCGATGTGCAGCGCCAGCGCCGGCGCCGCGTAGGGAGCAACAACTATTGCCATCACCGGCGGAGAGGCACGTTCGGCGGGCCGCACCTTGTTTCCATTAAGCGGCCGCGGCCAGAGATTTAAACGGCTGGCGCTGACCGGGTGTTGTACGAAGGCCACGAACAGTTCTCAAAACGAGCGACAAAGGCTTTCGCGGATCCAGGGACTCGCAAAAGGATACCCATCGCTGCGAAGCCAGCTTGTTCATTTGACGCTGTATTTTCTTTTGTGTGGGTCTGGCCAGTCTCAAGTCGCGGATAGACTTCGTGCGTCTATACCCTCTTTCCGCACGACGGCGAATTGCACGAAGTTTTTCGAGTTCGATGTCGAAGTCCGTGCGTACAGAACTCTTCCAGAGTGATTGCGTGGTGGATTCCAGGGCTCCCTTTATCACTTCCTATATGTTGTTCGATGAACCGGCGCGACAAGGATCTTCCATGATTGGTTTGTACTTAGACCAATCAGTGCTCACAACAGCTCTGCAGGATTCAGGTCCCATGAAACCTTCAATCCTCAGATAAGTTGGGATGTGATCGCTGCGTCGCGCTTCGAAGTCCGAAAACCAATGTACTTTTCTCGCAAATGAACGTGATACGAAAGTAAGGACCAGGCAGCTACAATACGCTGCTCCATGCAGGTAAGTGAGGCTTACGTCATTCGAGAGGCAAAGTTGACAGTCAGAGGCAAAGGAAACCAATTGTCTACCTCTGGAGTTGACTTTCGAACTTGCCCATAGGTAATGATGAGCGTTAAAATCGCCTGTGATCACCCAAGGCTGTGAAGTCGATGCCAAAATTCTCCGTAAGCACTCGCAATCTAGCCAGGTTGTAGGGGATAAGTAATCTCTTAGAAGTGTGCAGGTTGCCTTGTTCTTTTTCACCGTTAGGCAAACATATTGGTTTCCTTCGTCAGATGGCACTAGGAGATGCACGTAAGTACAGTCACAGCGTATAAAAACAACGACTTTGCTGCACTCTCCGTGGGTAGAGGACAAAAAGAACTCATACCCAGAAAGCTTGATGGGAGCTGACAGGTTGAGTTCGCAGATCACAATAATAGGGAACTGGTTCATGAAGACGAACTGCCCAAAATCCGACATGCGTGACTTAAGCCCTCTGACGTTCCACTGGAAAACCGACGCATCCCTGACTTCCACTTGAAACGACGGCATTTTGCAGGTCGTGGTTTTTATCCTAGAGCCGCAATCACCGGACTCAGGGCGTCCAGCACCTTCAGCGCGCTCTGCGCCGACGGAGTTTTCATGTTGCACAGCAGGACGTGCCCAGGCAAGACTGAAAGATGGGTGCTTGGGCAAAGGTGCCATGGCCGCCAGCGCGAAGGTGCAGGGTGACAAAAGCCACGAACAAAGAAGTTCCGGGAATAGCCTGCGCGCCGTTGGCACTGGCAACCGGAAACAACACGGGCAGGTACAGGCAAACAAAAACCATTAAGTCGTCCCGGCGATCCGCTGCACAATAATATTAGCCTTAATTCTAAATCCAACACCAATTTTCCACAGTTCTGGGGTGTGCACTTAGTAACTTTTTTTTCGAAGGTAAGCGGGGGGAGGAGTGGAGGGAAGAATTGAAAATTTCTGGGTGGGTTTGAACCCCCAACCTCTCTCGCCCACTTCCCCTCCTGCCTTTATGGCTACGCAACTATTCATCTTGTAGCGCCCCATTTCGCATCGTGATTTTAACGGTGTTTTGATTTCAATGCGCGAGTTTACTTCTAGTGTTTGAAAGGTATCGGAGTTTAGGAGTCCTTTAAGAATACTGGCGAGTAGGCACAGCATCTGGTACCACGTAGGCCCATTCAGATTCTGCATGTGCGTCTTCCTATCTGAGAAAAAGCATAATGAATCAACCGTTCGTTTGTCTGATAGGCACGACTTGATGAAGTCAGCTGGCGGTGAAGCCAAAGAAGGCATAGAGAACATTAACTGTATTCCTAACTGCAGTGCAATAAATATGGCATAAGTGGAAAAGAATTAAAGTGAATGGAAAAATACACCTGCCGTCGATAGGGACCAAACCTACGGCCTTCGGATAGTACGTCCGATGTTCTACCAAGTCAGCTACGACAGCGGTCGTTTGCCCGTCCACATTTATTTGGTACTTCTGAACATATTGTCGCGACAGCTTACTTCTTACGGCCTCCGCGACAACGCTCTCTACAAGAAATCTGACAAGAGCGAAGAAACGTACCTGCTTGTCGTCCCAATTTCTCTGCGCGACGAAGTGTTGCAGGCGTGCCATGACGACCCGCGTACCGGTCACCTAGGGTTTACGAGGATGTTAGCGCGCATACGCCAAAAGTACTATTGGCCACAGCTATTCTCCTCCGTTCAACACTACGTCAGAAGCTGCGGGGATTGTCAGTGACGCAAGATGCAGCCTTTAAAACCTGCTGGTCTGCTGAAACCCCTGGAACCTCCCCATGCACCATTCCACTTACTTCGCGCCAATATTATACTGCGAGTGTTAGTCAGCGCGCTCGTTGCCACTCGCCACCAAAATTATCTTAAAGAAGTAGTGCAAAATTAAAGTTCTGCCGTCACGAAAATAGTGCGATTCAGAAACTCCCGTTAGCATTGTTGTTACTGTTTTAATAACACGTTAATAGGTTGCTATTTTGTCATTTTACTGGGCCGCGGCTGTGGAGCTGTGTTTACGGGGCTCGGCTGCTGACCGGAATGATGCGGGTTCGAACCCGCCCGTGGCCGGTCGTATTTCGATGGAAGCGGAATCTACGAGAAGGCCGTCTACTTTGGGATGCAAGCGCGGGTCAAAGAAACGCAGGCAGTAAAACTTCCGGATTCCTCTACAATCCATCGCGTGCCTCATAATCACTTGGTTGTCCACCTGGTGGACAGCAATAGAGGCACTTGGTGCCTCTATTGCTGTCCTCTTAGCATTTTAACATTTTCCTAATATATCTCTCACTTTGTTGTTCGTTGACTCATAATTTATAGCTGATACATGAAGGAAGTTTTGGAAAACTACTCTATTGATGGGCTGTGTCCCATAGCGGGTGTGGGCCAAAAGCTTCCTGCATCTAGTACTACCTACATTACTACAACAACACGGCAGCAGGGATTGACAGCTGCGACAAAATTGTGCTGCGGGCCTCGCCGGCCTCTGCTGCACGGCGCAGCATTGTGCCCCGTGACACGATGGCTCCAGTCAAGATCAGCCCATCGTCACCGGCGTAGTTGTCCTGCCAAAGGCCATGACCAGAACAGGTGAGCTGAAGCACGTCGCCACTCGTAGTTCGCAGCCATGCTGGAGGACCGCGTAATCAGTGGCGTAGCCAGAAATTTTTTTCGGGGGCGGCTGGGAATTTTCGACGGGCAGGCGTGAGGGAGAGTGTATGTGTATATATATATATATATATATATATATATATATATATATATATATACTTTCGGAACGAAAATATGCACGTGACGTATTTGCGTGAACCGTCGCCCAATGAGTATAGATTCGGACAGCATGTGCGGCCTACTTCAGCCTTCAGTTGCCATGTCAACCGAGCACCGAGATAGCAATACTCTCGCACATTCAAAACTTTCACCGACGACAATGTATCGACGAAATCTAGTAGAAAGACTATTTCTCCACGACTGCGAAGATTCGTCACTTGCCCACGCTACTACCTTGATGACCATTTCAAAATGAACTATAATGATCGATGTACACATACGCATGAAAGAATTCGCGATAGAAGGTGCAGCCGGGAACAGCGGGCAGCATACCTGAGGTAGGTAAGCTGAAAATGACGCCATAACAAACACATTTTTTGAAACCCTTTATGAATTTATCGTGGCGTTGTCCTGATAAACTCCGGAAGAATCTTTCCAACTTAACATGCTAGTAGAGATACAGGACAGCATTTTAGTATATATTTCGTATTTATGGTTTCCTCATCCAAACTTACCCGTTCGGCGTTCGCTACATTATACAGGCGCTTCCTTCACCAAATTTTCGATACATTTGCAGGAAGAACAGAGATTTGCTTGCGATAGTGATTCTGAGCAGCTCCAGATCTATCTGTCCTGAACATATTACCACATCTTTTTTTAAAAGAATTAGGCCTATTGCGTTACAGAAAAATGCCGTCCTCATTACCATGGTAGGCCTCCCGAAACATGGTTTTCTCTCCACTAAGCTCACAAACGTCACCGTCCCGACTCTCACGAATAATTACTGACACTCTTGTTAAGCTGGAAAACGTGGTAAAATATCTCTTAAAGGGGTCGTGAAAAGAATTTGGAGATGCCGGTTTGCAATTTTCACTGCTTCAATACGCATTCGACAAGCCGATTCCGAAATATTCCGGCGAAATATTCAGTGCACATTTAACAACGCCCGTTTTAAATCTCAGCTTTCTTGCGCTCCGGAAACGACTATGCGACACTACCGGCCGGCGTGGTACTATTTGGTGACGTTGAGTTAAGATACTTTTAAGTTCAAAGGCACAGTGAACTCGCGTTTGCTCTAAAGGAATCGATTTACTTGAAAGTTGGAAAGGAAGAAAATGCTTGGAAGCCGTGCGGTGCCACCATTCGGAAGAAAAGTGGCAGCACAGTTTGTTTTCCCATGGCCTCCGAGGGCGCGCCGATCTCGGAGGTATGACGGCTACTAAGATGACGTCATCTGCAGAGTTGAGGGGAACGCGCGCAGTGAAACAGAAACCGCGTTTTTTATCGCTCTAAATCAAAGCGCACGGTGCAACGGAACAATGCATATTGTTGATTAGAGGGTCAGGACCCCGAATACGCACTTAGTACAAAATGTTCAGAAAACGTTTCACGACCCCTTTAATATTGAAAAAGTTTTCTATGCGGTTTGCCAATTCACACTTTTGTCAGGTAAATTAAAAATCCCACGGTGCTGTTGGGACTAACACCCTACAGTTACTTCGTGGCATGCGGAATGCAAGTTGCGATGGATAAATCTGATTTGGAACTCGCTGAACTCCGGAATGGTGAGATGTCCCTACTTCGCGCAAAGGGGGAGGCGGTTCTACACCGCAACACTTCACAAGTACCACAACTACGTTACGACTCCGTTCGAAATGCTTCACGTTATACTCGCTCACCCCCTCTGTCCACACACCTCAACAACCAATTAACCGAACCGGATTCGTGCTTGGGCCGGGAAGAAAAAAGGCAACAGGCTTAATTAAGTCCACAAAACATGGAATTTAATATGTGAACATGATCAAAGTATACAATTAAAGGGGTCGTGAAACGTTTTCTGAACATTTTGTACTAAGTGCGTATTCGGGGTCCTGACCCTCTAATCAACAATATGCATTGTTCCGTTGCACCGTGCGCTTTGATTTAGAGCGATAAAAAACGCGGTTTCTGTTTCACTGCGCGCGTTCCCCTCAACTCTGCAGATGACGTCATCTTAGTAGCCGTCATACCTCCGAGATTGGCGCGCCCTCGGAGGCCATGGGAAAACAAACCGTGCTGCCGCTTTTCTTCCGAATGGTGGCACCGCACGGTTTCCAAGTATTTTCTTCCTTTCTAGCTTTCAAGTAAATCGATTCCTTTAGAGCAAACGCGAGTTCACTGTGCCTTCGAACTTAAAAGTATCTTAACTCAACGTCACCAAATAGTACCACGCCGGCCGGTAGTGTCGCATAGTCGTTTCGGGAGCGCAAGAAAGCTGAGATTTAAAACGGGCGTTGTTAAATGTGCACTGAATATTTCGCCGAAATATTTCGGAATCGGCTTGTCGAATGCGTATTGACGCAGTGAAAATTACAAACCGGCATCTCCAAATTCTTTTCACGACCCCTTTAACAATTGGTAGCCAACGTAATGATGCGAGGCAAACAAATAGCAACGTAAACGCATAGTGCAGCACAGGAATTAACAGGGCAAACAAACTCTTCAATGAACGGCCAATACGAGGGGTAAAACAGCTCATAAACTAATGGCGCAATGTCTCAAGTACGCTTGCTGCCGCCAACGAAAGGAACGCCTATCTGGGTGGGCTCCATCGCCACATAGCTCTCGTCGCCAGCCTGTGCACAGGTGCTTTGTTAGAAACTCGGATGTCGACCACGAAGTCGCCGTAGCTCGCGGATTCTCCCCGATCATTGCTGCTCGCATCCTGCTCTCGAAAAGACTACATCGACTCTCCGAGGTTGGAGAGCCGAACGGGCAGGCTTGCATGAGGGATCGCAAACGAAGCTTACTTCTTCACATGACGGAAGGTCACTGCATCTCTTCGAGTCTCTCGAATCTCCAAAATTCCGCCTTGTCCTCTGTCCCGAGACGAGTTTTTCCCCCTGACAGCTCCGCCTCACCTGGGCGTCTATCCAATGGTTGTCTACGGCAACGTCACCGGTAGAAAACGCACCAGTCCAACCCGCCGTGCGACTATTGTTTGGGACTCGCCTCCACAGTGTAACGCAGTACGAACTCCTCTCCAAAAATATAGAAAGCAAAATATAAACATACACAAAACTCGACATTCGGACACGACGTCGGACAGCCTAACCGGCGACACTTGTATACAAATTACCGTAACGAGCGTTAGCTAGCACCGCTTCCATTCCGAAACACTCCAGGTGCAAGCAATTTGGCGCCGTCTAGGCGCCCTCATGCTGGAAGTGCCCGGTGAAAAGACGCGCCTGTGGGGAGTCGCTCCTCTGTGGCCGGCCAGATGTGCGCGTCCGAGAAGCAGTTCTGCTTACTGCATTGCACGGTGATCGACACATACCGGGGACGCTCCGTTGGCTTTTTTCAGGCACTTATGAGCGCGCTGGGTTCGCTTTGGCGGCATTCTGTCGTCTTCAATGTCGCCGCCTAATGCACACTCTCATCTGGGACCGCCGCACAAACGTCAGCTCTTCTGTCAAAGCGCGGTTTCCTCAAAACTCGCGGCTAACGAGATTCTCTGACCGCAGTGGCAGCCGAAAAGTAGGATTGCAGAAGGCCAAAAACTCCCGCTACCCGCCTTCCCGTGTTTCACCCTGCCGACGCCCCTCGGGGCGTCACAATGGCAGAAGGATCCGTATTAGGTATAAAATATTTCCTGTATCAATGACGTTCGCCATAAGCTTTCTACTTACGAAGTTCACAAATGTACTCACTTGATGCAGCACCAACATCGACAGATACTAGATTATCAACTAGTACTAGCCGTATCTCACTGGTTTTTGCATACTGAAACTTCATTTGTTTTAACCTTACGCGATCGCTTGCTACACTGAGTTGACAATACTACATGCCTAGTGCTCGATTTAGACACATCAAGGTTAAAGAAGAAGTTTGTAAAAGAAAGCTCTCTTATGGTTCTTACACGCTAATATTTTCCCTGTGACCTTCATGGGGCTTTGTACGTTTTTTTCTTATTTCGCTCTCACTTAGGTTGCTGTTGAAAAACATGGGGGCTGATGTAAATAACTTATTTGGCTCCCTTACTAAACAAGGTCCAAGAATAGTGAGTTTCCTTCTGCCTAACGGAGAAGTAATATCCCGTTCAGTGAGTTAGAGACATGCCATATTTTCGGCTCTGATTCCGCGCACCAGGCAAGCATATAATGGTAGTGCATACAGCCCTCAATTGAAACTATTCCAATGGCGAATAACTGCAGGACTTTCTCGGTGCTTTAACTTGGAATTGAATTAACAGTTGCGCGAAATTTTAGTATTTCATGCATCTAAACACTACTTTCTTCAAAATAAAGCGTCCTGATAAAGCTGTTTACTTCAATGAGCAAAGGCTCGATGTGGGTAAGTTTGTTTTGCATGCTTTAAATGCCTGTCCTTTGTACCTGTTGTCACCGTTGCCTTGCGCTCTTTTTTCTTCATGGAACTCATTTGCACTTTTGCTTGACATTTAGCCTTCTCTGTTCGATTTGTTGGACCAGATACTGTAGCCAAGAAAGGTATTGGTATAAAGAGATTTTTACTCATTTTTGTTTCCCATTGGCTGCTCATTGATTGACTCATTTATTGATTGATCGTTCAATCGTCTCGGCGACCGTACTTATTTCGGCTGTTATGTTTAAAACGCTGTATATCGTATTTAAGAAATGAAATGATTTCAAATTAATTTCCTGGCTTGCTGAAATCAATAAGGCATCATATGACCACATGTGAGCAATAGCAAATGACTATTCAAACATTATCAAAGAATTCACATATAATCCATACAGCTCATCTTAGGCACATTACAAAGCCACTGTATTGTCAGAGGAATAAGGCATCATGTAAGTACAAATCAGTTAAAGAAAAGGACTTAGCATTCGAGGTCTCGCTCGTTTGTGGGCGCTGCAAAGATGAGCTTGCCCAGAAGACGGAGAGCCGCTGCCGTCCTTGAGACATATTGCCGCGAAAGCGACGATACGAATATGGTCACCTCTTCTTGAATGAATGTCGCGACCACCACCTGCTGGTAGCGGAGCTGTTGTGCATGCCCTTGTGCACGCTCGGCGATGAACCGCGGCGCGTCTTGTTGTCGACTCGTTATTCCGTAGTGCTTGTGGATACCATTGTAAAGCAGTGCTGTCCAGTTGGTCGAAATTTCCACTCTGCCGCATCGCCCTTCTCAGAAGGGGACACGCCGTACGCGCACATTGTAACCATATGTAAGTCGTGAAGAAAAACAGCAAAAGCGAAGCTGTATTGGGCCACCCATGTAGGGGCACTACTCAAAAAGAAAAAACGCATGCACTGTACGCCATATTCCCCACGCGAGCGCATACAACGCACGAAAAGCGTCGGCGCCCCACAGAAATAGGAATAAGCGGGGAAGAAGGGTCGGGCGGCACAGGGGAAGGCATTGCACGGGGAACAGCCGCATACTTTATCTTGTGCTTGGTTCGCTAGCTCGATGACCTTAGCCCGCGAACGTTTCACCCACAGCAAAACCACGCATGATTCCAGATACGCAGACTCGCCATGTTCTTCCATCACTGCAGAGAGCTAATTGTCAACGCATTGCAAAAGCGTCTGCCTGCCGCAGCACTGTGCTTCAAAGACTGCAAGCTCCCCCTTCAGGCTCTTATCACAGCACTCTTTGCCGAAAAATGACAGGTGCCCCTCGTTTGCCACCACGGTTTCCTGCAGACAAACTACAACATTCCCCGCCATAGAGTGACAAGTCAACTTCCTTTGTGAGTGGAAAGAGCCGCGTTCTTCGTTTTTAAGCCCACCGATGAGACGCGAATGCGCATAGCCGCACTTTCCAAGAATGGGCACCTTTGTTCGTATATGTGATGGGCAGCATAGATAGGCAGGGGGCACCGGCTGGAAAAATTTCGGGGGGGGCTTCAGCCCGGTCAGCCCATGCCTGCCTACGCCACTGCCGCGTATGCCCTAAGCCTTGCGAAGATGAATGCACGCGCATGCCACTCGTACACCATCGAGTTTGAGCAAAATCACGTTTATCCTTTGAAGAAAGCCGGCGGGCTAGAAAATGCGGCTGGACGCCTTCAGCTGTCAAAATGTGGCGCCCCTGCGACTTTCCATGATATCGAGTATACAATGTTATAATTGCCGAAGATTTCGCACAGTGCGAGAGCGAGGAGGCGCTTAACCGTTGCGATGTGAAAGGTGTACCTGTGGAAAGTGAATTGTTGGGATCTTGATGTTGGCTTACTACTGCATCTGCGCCGCGGCCGTCCAGGACGGCGGCGCCGAAGAACGGTACCTCATCGCCCTTAGCGTTGACAAAGAAGAGAACTTTATTAACGGCGAAGCTGTTACTAGCCGTAGGTTAGAGTTTTGTGCGCATCGAGAACTTCCCGCGAGTACTATGGTTCAGTGAGCTGCTGCGGTGGTGTAGTGGTTTCGGTGCTCGGCTGTCACCCCAAAAAACGCGTTCCATCTCGGCCACGGCGGTCGCATTTTCGACGTAGGCGAAGATGCCAGAAATCCGTGTACTGTTCGTTGTCAATGCACCTCATGGTTGTGGTTCGGTTAAGTAAACGACGCTAACTTTTGTAGCCCATGTCGGGAGCACGGCTAAGCGTCCCTGGGTGTAGGGGAAAGGTAGTGAAAGAGATAGAAAGGAGAGAAAAGCCGTAGTGGAGGGCTCCGGAAATTTTTACCGCCTGGGTTTCTTTAACGTGAACCGACGACGCACTGTACACGGGCCTCTGGCATTTTTGCCTCCATCTAAAATGAGACCGACGCGGCCGGTACCGAACCCACGTTTTTTGGGTGGCAATCCAGTACCGTAACCACTGCACCACCGCGGCGGACTCCACCACAGGTTCTCGCGAGGAAAGCTATCGTGCACGTCTCTTGCGCCTGTCCAACTCCACCTAGTTGGCATTGGCTGAGCGCGGTGCGAAACATTGAGAAGTGTTCAGCGGACCTCGGACTGTATCACGAGGCGTTTCCCGAAGCCTCCGACTGCGACGAAATGTGGGTCTCGCTCTCAGCTTGGCCGCGCGTGCTCCGTGTAAGACTGTCTCTGGCGCGAACCTGTCTAGGCTGAGATCGGTGCGAAACGTTCAGAAGCGTTCGCTGGGACTCGAGCGCATTGCGAACCGTTTCCCTAAGCCTCAGACCACGAAGAAATACGGGTGCGACGGACGTGCCCAGCATCTCTGCTGGGAAGCAAGATGCCACTGTTCACCACGATGAACGGCTTCGTGTTGTACACCGCCAAGCCTGCAGCGCTTACTATAACCGCGTAATACGTAGCAAAAATATACAAAAAGCGAGGATCAGCTAGTTGCCATTAGTCGAAACTACACTCAGATTATCAGATATAACATGTCCTATGATGATGATGATGATGATATGTGGCCAACTACCCTTTGTACCGGGTGGGCGCTTTATTGGCGTCCCAGCCTAATAAACAGAAATAATTATAATTATATCCGCAGCGAGAAAGGAACACAAGTTCAGCACTGTGAATGTATCTTGCCCTTGCATCACAACCTGTATCCACAGCGCCCTTTGTGTCTGGCATAGTAGTTACCGCCGCGTTTCGAGCCACCATTTGCGGAGTCTCTCCTTGGATGTTGACACTGCATCCGCCATGTCACGGGTGGCGCTGCTGTCAGAGTCGGTAAACCCCAGCGCTGTCGAAAGGTCGGTGCCCTCGGCATGTCGGGGAGTGAGACCCGTGCACATCGCCGCACATTCTGCACATCGCCCTGGTGGCATCTGGGGATGTGTCATAGCGGCGGCGGTATACTAATGTCCTCAGGGCACCAGCTCTTGCTTCAAATAGCAAGGAGCTGCCGATACCATTGTCATTAGCCGCTCGGCAGCAATGGCCTTCTTGTGGGATCGGTACATAGTGTGGATTTCTGCATCATTGTACCATTCCACTGCGCTGTTTCCTCTTCCTGTACCCTCGTCTGTACACCTTCTTTCCACTTGCGCTCCGTGTCTTCACTGATGGGGTTCGCAAAGAAACCAAACTTACGGCGCAGCGTTTGCAGGCGTGTGAGCCACTTGGTTCTGATGCCCTTCAGACTCACATGTCGGAAGACGCGCCGGGCCCATCTCGCGTCGCCCATTAAGCGCAGCTGCCCTTCATAAGCAATTTTGCTTTTTGCCCCCCGTGCTTAAATGACGACCAGCCGGCATCTCCCTGTATGGCCTCCACAGCCACCCGTCCGTGACATCCAAGAGGCAACCGGCCCACCTCCCGTTGTGTCCGCGTTCTAGCCATGCCCTGGTCTCAGCTGTCAGGCATATTACGGCATTCGCAAAGGTCAGTGCTGGGTACGTGCACCCCCTTCCATAGTTACCGAACCAGCATGTACCTGTTGCAGCCCCACAAGCTTCTCCTACGGATCACCTTGGCTGCTATCCGTGAGGCTTGCCGTATGTGGTCTTTATGCGCCTGAAAACCTTTTGAGGCTGTGGTGAAAATCACGCCCAGGTATCTGTACTCATCAGCCCATGGGGAAGCACCACTGGTATGTTGGGTTCTGATCCTGCAAAGTGGAGGACCGCCGATTTTTGGAATTGAACTTGATCCCTAAGCTGGACAGGTGAGACGCAGCTTGCGTGACTAGATGCTGTAGGTCCTCATGCCGCTCTGCTACAAGGACAATGTCATCCGCAAACACAAGGCCGGGCAGTGTCCATGCGATCGGCAATCCTTCCAGCTGATGGTGGAGTGCGAATCCTTTACCACAATCTAGATTGCATTGCTCTAACCCGGATGCATACAGCATGTATAGCAGGGCGAGAGAGGGCACCCTTGCTTGAGGCCACGCTTGACGGCCACTGGTTGTCATGACTCCACAGAACCGTGCAACTACTGTGTTGTCTCTGCATAGCCGACGCAGGAGGTCCGTCCACACCCGTGCCATTTCCAAATCTGTCATGCGCTGGAGTAGGAGGTCCTGTGGCACGCTGTCATAGGCCTTCGCAACATCGAGAAAGCACGCGACGAGGCCGCGCGACTCCTTCTGTGCTATGTCAATCATCTGCGTGAGTGTAGCGAACGTGAGTGCGTGAGTAGCAGCGAACGTTCATCTGCAACTGAATTAGCGCGTGATGGTCCCAAGGCATGTCCATCTACGTTTAATACTTGCTTTAAGGTGCCACAAAACAAAGGAAAAGGAAGAGGAAAGGAGGAAAGACAGGGAGGTTATTCAGCGCCGAGACTGGTTGGCTACCCTGTGCAGGGACCACACAAAACAAAAACCACTAGAGAGTACACGGGACAGAGTGCCACTAACAACTGCTTTATTTTGCAGCAATCACTTCAATATGTATATCCCGTCAGCATCTCCCGCACAAAACGTCAGTATCAATTGTAATATGCCAAGGCATGCTGAATAATTTTTTATTTATACAATACTATGGAAGTGACACTCACACCCAGGTCAGCGCTTTTTGTTGATGAAAAACGCTTCCATGTTTCGCACGTCATAAAGACGTGGCCCCCAAGCGCTTGAAGGGAAGCTCCTAATATGCTTAGGCAAATTTGAGCCCTGTTTATTTCACTCGACAATCTGTTCGCGTTTCCTGATCCGCTCATTTAAGCACCGACCGGTTTGTCCTATGTAGGAACAGCCGCAGTCAGAGGAATCTCACACACGCCACGTCACAACGATCGATGATACACAGAAGCCGCAGACACAAACAAGCCAAAAATGCGAAAGATGTGGCCACATCCACATCTTATGAATTTCCCTTGCCGTGCGTCGAGCACTGCCTGTCTCCGTGCATCATCGATCATTCGTTCATTGCGTATTTCAGAGCGCTAATGTCACGGCGCGCAAGCGCTTGGTCCTCTGGTCCTTTTTCGAATCGCGCGCGCTTTCTTAGAAGCCCGGAAAAATTATATCCACTGCCCGTGTTGTTATGAAAATATGCTATCCGGACACTAATTAACATGATCTACAACTTTACAAAGAACATTTTGCGTTTAAAACAGCAGCTTAAAATCAGGTTAACTTATGGTTAATCTGAGCCGAGTTCGAATAATAAACTGAGATGGTCAAGATGACTGTAAACAATACTAAAGCGGCTGCATGCACGTGAGGCGCACGTGAATATATTCAAACCTTGGCTCAATTTAACTTAAACGCCCGTACATTCTCGACCATATTCCGGCTTTTCAGTGAAGATATGGTAAATGACAAATGTAACGCAATTTTAGTAGTCACTTGTGAGTACGGTAATATGATTATTACACGCTCTGTTGTGCCAGACCTCGGATTACATTTCGCGCGTTTCAGAAATATTTATTTTTCGCCTAACGACAGCGCACAAGAGTAGCGCATCATGACGTATCAGGAAGCTTTATTGTGGGGTAGTGTTGAGCCGCAAATATGCCTCTACCTTCGTCTCTCTCTGAACGACCGGGATGGTCAAGCTTCCCGATCTTCGGCGAACCCCTTTCTCCCATCTATGAGGGCCGACTGGATATTAAACTCGCTGAGCGGCGTGCGTTGCGTGAGAACGATCTCCCACTTTCACTTTCTGCGAATCCTGCAAACTCCACCAATGCAAGCCTAGCTAAGACTAGCGTTGTTTTTGTTTCTTTCGTTTGTCGTGTTTTGCTTTTCAAAACTCCCGCGGTATTATTTGTCCGGCTACTGAGAGGCACTAGTCTGCCCAGCTACGCCGATTCCAGATGCTGTCTGCCGCTAACCTACCTATGCTACTCTGGTGACGTCACAACAGTGAAGAAGTACACGGGTTGCCACGACGCGTATCCGTCACACTCAGTCTTCACAACTTTGGTGGCAGCTGCTTCCTTCCCACACCTACCGTGCCAGGACAGAGCGATTGCCCAACGAATACAATGTTTTGTCTCTTGTTCCGGGCCTTGGTTCCTTCCGGGGATGCATGATCCGGCATGGACGCATTTTGATGCGAGCCACTCCGTGGGGGCTCCTCACGCTGTCGGTCTTGGTCGTCAGTCAGCCTGTGTTATTGCACTGCTCATTTGTTTGCTACTCAACGGACTTTCTTGGATTTTTTCAGATAGATGGGTGCTGCTTTCACCTTGCGTACGCTTCGCTGGCGAAGTCACGAAAAATCACGCGCGGCGCCGCGGGCGTTCGGGGTGCAGAAATACAACATTAACTGCGCCTTGTACATTTCTACTATGAACTGCTGGCGTGACAAGTGTGGATGCCTGCAACGAAGTCCTTTTACACGAATCCGTCTTCTGTTTCCCCATGAACTTGTTCGATAGTTTTTACTTGTAATGCATCCAGCTATCTCCTTTTCCTCTTGTGCTGGGCTACCCTCTGTCGTTAACTTTCTTCGGTGGCAGAGGTTAGGGGGTCAGCTGCGAACTTTAACGGAGGGGGCAATGCCCTCCCTTGGGCAAGTCCGGGGAGGAGGATGGGAGGGAAACGCGCCCCTTTGCCCCTCCTTAGTCCACGCCTATGGTCAGGCACAGACACGGATGAGCTTGAAATTCCAATATTTCTTTTTATGTTCGCCAGCTCACGCCATCGCTTCCTTTAGCGTTGGGCAGGAAAATGCTGTGGTTAGAAAAAGTATCCCAGCATTATTTAGGTCGAACTTCGCGAACTTGAGTGATGATGATATCGAATCGTCGACACCTCACGAGAAGGTTTCGAGATGGGGTGGTCACCTCACCAGAAGGTTCTGAGGGCAAGAATAGAGAGGATAAAAAGATTAGTAGTCTGCTTATATGCGGTAAAAACCGACGCACACACTCTGGTACGGCTGTGTTAACGTCCTGTGAGCTGGAGTCTGTGGAAGATCGCAGGCGCAAACATCGCCTCAAATTCCTTTTCAAGGTTATAGGCGGCCGAACGAAAATAAACAAGGATTTATTCCTACAGCCCCCAGGAAGGCGATGCGACTGTTTCAATAGCACAACTATTCAGCCTTATTTCACAAGCACTGGTGCTTTCCGTTACTCCTTTTTCCCGACACAGTAGAAATGTGGAATAGTTTGATGATTGATTGATTGAGGTTCGGTTAGGAAAGGACGCTACTTTCTGCAGCCCATGTAGGGAGCTCGGCTAAGCGTCCGTGGGGATGGGGGAAAGGGAGTGAAAGAGATAGAGAGGAGAGAAAGGCCGTAGTGGAGGGCTCCGGAAATTTAGACCACCTGGGGTTCTTTAACGTGCACTGACAACGCACAGTACACGGGCCTCTGGCATTTTCGCCTCCATCGAAAATGCGACCGCCGCGGCCGGGATTGAACCCGCGTTTTTTGGGTGGCAAATAGTTTGCCTAGTGCAGTTGTAGACCATAAGACGTCAGTCGAATTTGAAGATGCCTTAGAAACTTTTCTCTGTAGTGATGCGCGCAAGTACGAGAATTGATTGCTCGACATTTATTTGTATAATCACTGAAGTTTGTCCATTATTTTTCTGATGTTGGTGTTTTGTCTGGTACCCTAATGAACTATTGAATGTTACTTTTCTTCTTGCGCGAATGTTATATATCATGTATTGTAACGCGAAACCCTCTCTGGAATGAGCCCAAGAACGGGGTTGACAGTATCAAATGAATAAATAAATAAACACGTAGTAAGCGTCTGCCGCAAATGCCCAAAATCAATCTTATACGTTACAGATTGAATGGAATATATTCGGACAAAGTGCTTCGCTGTACTAGTTCTTTACGATTTCACTTTACAGGCAATCCATTTATGTCCACATAAAAATGTTTACGATAGGCAGTCAATTTGCATAACACGGTCCGTTATATTCTGGGAGATATATAGTTCTTTTCCTGGCCCTCCTCCCTCTATGGAATATCAAAGGCATCTAGCAGAATTCCGATAAATAAAGGAATGCCTGCGCATGCGTAAGTTAAGCTATACAGCGCGTGAATAATAGGCTCTGTACATTACAAATCGTATCGATCGATGAAAGCTCTTTGCTATGATCCCAGCTTTTTTTCTTTTCGGTTTGGAGACGGTCCATGTTTGTCCGTACCAAAATTCTTGTGTTAGGCAGTGAATTTGCTTGCACGGTCGATTACATTGAAAAAATATATCTGTTTCCTTGGAACAGTCCCTCATCGTTTTATCTGGCCGCTAACCTACCTATGCTACTCTGGTGACGTCACAACAGTGAAGAAGTACACGGGTTGCCACGACGCGTATCCGTCACACTCAGCCTTCACAACTTTGGTGGCAGCTGCGGGATGCGCTATTTCTGGCTTCACAGCAATACAGAAATGAAAACGCGGGGTAAGAAGTGGAAAAAGAAAGTGGAATCATGAAGCAAAGCAAGTAGCCTTCCTTCCCACACCTATACCGTGCCAGGACAGACCGACTGCCCAACGTAAACAATGTTTTGTCTCTTGTTCCGGGCCTTGGTTTCTTCCGGAGATGCATGATCCGGCATGGGCGCATTTTGATGCGAGCCACTCCGCTCGGGCGCTCCGCACTGTTGGTCTTGGTATTCAGTCAGCCTTTGTTATTGCACTGCTCATTTCTTTGCTAATCAACGGACTTTCTTAGATTTTTCAGATACATGGGTGCTCCTTTCGCCTTGCATGCGTTTCGCTGGCGAAATCTCGAAAAAGCACGCGCGGCGCCGCGGGCGTTCGGGGCGCAGAAATACATTAGCTGGGCCTGGTATATTTCTACCATGAATTGCTGGCGTGGCAAGTGTGGATGCCTGCAACAAAGTCCTTTTACACGAATCCGTCTTCTGTTTTCGCATGAACTTGTTCGATAGTTTTTGCTTCTAATGCATCCAGCTATCCCCTTTTCCTCTTGTGCTGGGCTACCCTCTGACGTTAACTTTCTTCGGTGGCAGAGGTCAGGGGGTCAGCTGCGAACTTTAACGGGGGGGGGGGGGGGGGGCATGTCCGGGGTGGAGGATGAGAGGGAAACGCGCCCCTTTGTCCCTCCTTATTCTACGCCTATGATCAGGCACAGACACGGATGAGCTTGAAATTCCAATATTTCCTTTTATGTTCGCCAGTTCACGCCAGCGCTTCCTGTAGCGTTGGGCAGGAAAATGCTGTGGTTAGAAAAAGTATCCCAGCATTATTTAGGTCGAACGTCGCGAACTTGAGTGATGATGATCTCGAATCGTCGACACCTCACCAGAAGGTTTCGAGGTGTGGTGGTCACCTCACCAGAAGGTTCTGAGGGCAAGAATAGAGAGGATAAAAATATTACTAGTCTGTTTTATATGCGGTAAAAACCGACGCACACACGGCTGTGTTAACGTCCTGTGAGCTGGAGTCTGTGGAAGATCGCAGGCGCAAACATCGCCTCAAATTCCTTTTCAAGGTTATAGGCGGACGAACGAAAATAAACAAGGATTTATGAATACAGCCTCCAGGAAGGCGATGCGATTGTTTCAATAGCACAGCTATTCAGCCTTATTTCACAAGCACTGGTGCTTTCCGTTACTCCTTTTTCCCGACACAGTAGAAATGTGGAATAGTTTGCCTAATGCAGTTGTAGACCATAAGACGTCAGTCGAATTTGAAGATGCCTTAGAAACCTTTCTCTGTAGTGATGCGCGCAAGATATTTGTACGAGAATTGATTGCTCGACATTATTTGTATAATCACTGAAGTTTGTCTATTATTTTTCTCACGTCTTGTCTTCGACCTCTTCCTTGTCCTTGTGTACGTGATAGCGCAGTCAAAAAGCTTTTTTTTTTCTTTTTGAGATGAGAGTAGCCTGCGAGCTCCACCATAGTCGCGAATAAGACCCCATAGGCACATAAACATCGCGTCCAGAGGGGCACAAAATGTATGGTCTGTACGATAGAAATAGCGCCGCCGCAAAAACTGGCTCCACTTATACGTACTGTTTACTTTTGCAGAAAAGCCGAAAGCCGGTGCATATGAAGAAGGCAGAGAAGCGGGCCTAACTTGGAGCCTCGAAGTAATTTCGGTGAGGTGACCGGGGCATCTTTGCTGCGAAGCTCGTCCCAGACTTCAAAATTGTCGAGAACAGATCTGAAGATGGCGCGCAGGTCACGCCGACGTCGCCGGAGGGATCACCATCAGAATTTGTCTAATGTATCATGCGGGGCGGACGGTGAATCTGGAAACGGCCAGGAGAGCCAAACGGAGTCAGGTGCTGTGAACACCGGTAGGGCAGAATACCAGAGCCTCGAGACATACAGCGCCAATGATACATCAAGAGCAGTGAAGCGGGTGCCTTGTAGCAGCGAATCCTTCGAGGAGTATGAAAAGGCAATTCGCAGAGGGCACACGTGCTCCGAATGCGCTGTAACAAGCCGAACCACTACAGACGAAGGCAGAATACAAGCCGAAGTTGCGAGCAGGGGGCAATCGGAGACACCTGGCATAGTGAGCGTAAGGGAAGTCGCCACCGGGTCAACTTTAGAACGTCCTTTAACAGGCTGGATCACTGGAGCAAATGGAAGAGCACAAGGCAAGGTGGCGAGTATGCGGAGCCCTGGAGTACGTGACATAGTGAGTCTCAAAGAACGCGTCGCCGGGTCGACATATGGATCCGCCATAACTAACTCAGCCGTAGGAAGAGAAGGCGGGACACAAAACAGGGTTGCGAGTAAGGGATACCGGGAGACGCCTAGCATTGTGAACGCAAGAGATGCCGTGACAGAAGCAGCCGTGGCAACGGTTTCCTCGACAAACTCGGTTGTTTCACTGGTTGCTCTTGAACACTATGATGGCGAAATGTCATCGATTACCGAGCGTGACGTCATCATGGCTTCCTTGAGCGGGTGTGACGTCATCATGGCTTCCTTGAGCGAGTCTGATGTCATCATGACTTCCTTGAGCGAGTCTGATGTCATCATGACTTCCTTGAGCGAGTCTGACGTCACAATGGTGTCGGTATCGGATTCTGACGTGACAATGCGGTCAGTTTCAGAGACAGACACTGCAGTGATGCCCGTGCGTGCTCCACCAATGTGTCCCAGCTCCCACTCTGTAATGGGCTTGCAATTTTGTTGCGTCCCAAACGTCGGCTCAGCATAACGTGCACGGGTCGCGACCTTATCGCCCGTGCCACATGTTCGGCGCGGAGAGGGCGGACAACCGCACCGGAAATTCAGGTGTGCGATCTTGTAGCTAGCGCACAGCTCCAACCATCAACAACCACGTCTCCAAGCCCCATGACACAGGCGCTGTCGACGAGCCAGACGTCCGGTACTATAGAAAGCACTCGGCAACAGCCATCTATGACCAAGGCCCCTCCATCTATTACACAGGTGCCATGGGAAGTACAAGTATGCCATATCCCCCCGGGCTGCCAACCACGCACAACAGCATCCATGCCAAACCTGCCACAAGTACCTTCAAGTTCTAATTGTAACGGCCTCCTACAAGGTATGCAACAACCACCTTCAGCTGCTGTGGCTCCATCGTCTACTGAGCCGGCGAATCTTCAGGTGCAGATGCAAGGCATGGCACCCGATCAGCCCATTTGGTCAGATATCCACCACCATTTTCCTGTTCCCTGTGCACCCTTGTTCACTTTGTCACGTGGGTCACCGGGACTTCAAATGCACAACGCTGCACATAGCGGACAACCCCAACCATCAGCAACCGCGTGCTCAAGCCCCATGACACAGGTCCCGTCAGCAATGCAGACGCCTAGTACTACGACGAACGCAGAGCGACAGCCGTTGATGGTTGCGCCAACACCACCTCTGACACAAATACATTGGGAGTTTCAAATGCATAATATCCCTCCGAGCGGCCAACATCTACCACCTACAATTGCGTCATTCCCGAACTCGGCACAATTGGCTCCGGGCTTCAAATCGCAGGACCTCCAAGAAAGCAGTGCAATAACTACCTTCGGCTGCTGCAGGTCCGTTTATAGCGCAGGCCGCATTTCAGGCGCAAATGCAGAGTGGTCCCCCGAGCAGCCAAGTCGGCTGCTTCCCCACTCCCTGTGCGACAAATGCGGTTGTCCGTGCACCCATTGCCCTGTGCTACAAGCATCCCTCGTAATACAAACGCCGCGGGGTGTTTCAATCTACGACCTTCCAGCGATCGCACATTTCGAACTTCCCACGCCTATGTCGCGCCTGGCACAGCTGCCACCGGGTACACACATGCAAGGCGTTGCTTTTAACAGCCTGCCGCAAGCTTCTTCGGGTGCTCAACCGCCACAGAGAGTGCAGATGGTCGGGATTGGACCTTGTTTTCAACCGCAGTCACTGTCAGGTTTGGGAACACTCTCAGGCACACAGCAATCGGTAAAGGTGAACATTGAGGGTGTTCCAGCCGTTCGCGAGCCGGAACAGACGGCGGCCAATGGAATGTCCTCACCGTCACTGTCCTTATCACCAGATCACAAAAATGTGTTGCGACCAGCAGACAACTCTCTCGCGTCATGACCGAAATGAAATCATTTCTGTGCGGCTGTCTCTCAGAGTACCTTGCAACTTATGCCTTTCGCTGGCTACTACGAAAGCCCCAATGGCGCCCCCGACAGTAGGCCCGAACAGCCAACTACCGAATGGCGTACGCACGCCATTCGGTAGTTGGCTGTTCGAGCCTACTGTCGTGAGCATGCGAGTGTTCACTGAAAGCTGTACCAATGTTCATCGTACTCAAGGAGGAAAATGCATGTGTAGCTTAATTAGTACGACTAGTGCGAATGTTATTCGCTAGTAATCGTGCCTGTGTTGAAACGCGATTGGTGCGGCCAGTATTTTGAGATTAAACTTATTAAATGTCTCACGTATCAACGAAGAATGAGTTGAATTCCGTGATGATAACTGGGAACCTTAAGAGGGACTTGGCGACTCCGATTTTCTGCGTTTCGCTTAAGGCGGTGTATTTCAAAAACTGTTTTCAGTATATGACAAAAAGGGTGAAAGCTTTCCCTCACAAAAATGCCGTATATGACGATATCAGGGATGGGCATATGTGGCTATATATGGCATGTGCCCGTATATGGCCTCATTCGGCCAAATCGTGATAGAAACGTATATGGCAATGAAAGACGAACACGAGGAATGCCATGTTAGACTCAGATGTGTGAACGTGGATTCATCCACGTCAAAGGGTGCCGCACCATCGAATCACCGAGAGCAATGGGCAAGTTCACCTGATGTAACAATAAACATTCCACTGCTTATGCGAAGAGACATTTCACTTTCGTGTTATACCGAAGAGGGATCAGCGACATTGTTTCCTACTTTTCCTCTCATAATCCCTATATCGAATCATATCACCACGGTTCGAATTTTCTGATCCATCGTTCACTGCGCGGTCATTGGCTTCCTCTCAGGCATCTCCTCAATTTCCTCCAACTTTCAGCACTATATGTTAGCACCGGACACATTTTAGTGTACAGTGTGATTTATTACAGCGTAAGCTCTTAAGGAGTCGTTACAGCGACCGAAATTGGGGGCTATGGTGTCCGTCACAGCCGTCGGCTGTGCCCTCATAAACAAGGACGACGAAGAAGACGACGATAAAAAGAAAGAAGACGGTGAAGGAGAAAACAGGAAGGAGTCGGGTAATATGAAGATTGTGACGCAGATTTACGCAGATTATGTGTGCATTGGGCATCTGGTAACAACGTCCAGTTACTTCAGAAATTACTACAAGAAGGAATAAACATCATCAATAAATTCTTACGAGAGAGAGAGAGAGAGCAAACATTTATTTTAACGAAGTGAGGGATCTTACGAGAAAGAGGGATGGTTTTGTCACACGCAAAGACAGCCGTAAGGCCCTTCACTCGGAGGAAGTTAAAAAAATTTTAGCCTTAATCTCGACGAACAACCGCTGGCGATAGTCACACAGCATAGATTCCTTGGAATAATACTAGATCGGCAAATATCCTGGGCACGTCACATTAGGAAGCTGGAAAGTGACGTCAACGTTATAGTAAATATCCTTCGCAAACTTGCTGGCACATCATGGGGTGGATCGGTGTCGTCCATGCTCACTCTTCACAATGCTTTAATAAGACAAAAAATTGCGCAATCTGCGGCTATCTTACATAACATTTCTCGCACGTCAGAAGAGCGGCTTCAAAGACTTATAGCAAGAGGACTGCGCATATGTCTCCGAGTTCCAAAAGCGACGTCTAGCCGGCTTGTAATAGCTGAGTCCCGCCAAACTCCGTTTCCAGTTATGAGAACAATAGAAACATGCCAGCATTTCTTTCGTCTTCAAACACGACATAAGAATCACCCCCTAGTACTAGACATTTGGAGAAGAGACAGAAGTTATATGCATAAGGTAGTTGAAGGAAATATTCATATATTACCAAGCAACACATTTTGGCATTGTGACGTTGATTATCATCCATTGGAGCTTGCACTACCAAAAATTGAATTGTTGGTAGAGGGAATAATAAGAAAAAGAGACATGTTCATACCGGTCGCTCAACAACTGGCGCTGTATCAGATATATATGCTGTATCCAGGATACATGCATGTTTATGCGGACGGCTCTTGTGTAGCAACCTCCTCTATACTTCGGCATTCGTTGTTCCGCAATTCAAAAAGCAGGAGTCCTATATATAAGCTGCGTCGTGCTACATCATCCACAACGGCTGAACTATTTGCTATCCTGTGTGCCATCAAATTTATAACATCAGTGAGCGATTCGCAAGGATGGTTAATATTTAGCGATTCACAGGCAGCCCTAACATCCCTGCGCAGCACAAAAGCACACACGATCAGCGACAGTATAATATATGAGACACTTAAAGAACTCTCAAGAGTAAACTAAGCGAAACACGACATAGTATTTCAGTGGATACCAGGCCACTGCAACATTCCCGGTAACACAGCAGCCGATGACGCAGCACGATAAGCACATCACAAGGACGCCACGGTTTGCCTCGCACTGTCGAAAAATGAATTGCGCTGTGTTATAAAGACAACATCTTTCAAAATGAACAGAAGTACATGGTCTGATCAAAATTCTAAAAGTTGTGACTTGTATCATATCGATCCATTCATTGAACTCAGAATATCATTATCTTTAGAGAGAAGTATGGAAACCCTCATTCATCGGTTAAGATTAGGTACTGCCTACACAAGGCATTTGCTACACAAAATTGGCCGTGCTAGAACTCCCGAATGTGATTGTGGGTTTCAAGACGAAGATATAAGTCACCTGCTTTTAGATTGCCCAAATCATGACGAACCAAGACATCGACTAAAAGCACCTCTGATGACACTGGGCCGTCGGCCATTCAGTTTAAGGAAACTTCTGGGCCCATGGCCGACGACGGCCTTGCAAAAAAAAAAAAAAAAACTCTTTGAAAGCACTCAAAACGTTTTTGGAAGAAAGCGGCATTGCTGGACGTTATTAGCGCAGTTGGTGTTTTCAGGTATTTCGCCTTTTTGTGATTTCTATGATTATTCAACAGGATACTGTATTGTTATGTTATTCAATGTCTAGTGATTCCTGTGACTGACTATGGAAGTTTTTGTGCCAGTGACATTCTTATTTATTTATTAGAGACTTTTTCTCGGAAGTACTGCCATGTGTTTGAACTTATATACGTATACTTTGTGAGTGTGTTTCTTCGTTACTGTTTTGACGGAACCACTGTTCTTGTGATCATGCCAGATTGCTTCGCATACTGCTTAGCAACCATGCATGTTGAACGGACCAACCCAGGAGCCAAGGAGTAGCCGGCGCCTTATCTGTGCGCCAACACCTCCTACTATCATATCAATAAAAAAAAAGGATTGTGATGACGAAGACGAAAGAGGAGGGCGACGACAACCAAGTAAAGGAGGGAACGGATGACGACTAAGAAGATGACGCAGAAAAGGCAGGCAGTGCAAGACGAAGAAAATAGTGAGAGACAGAGAGAGAAGCAAGAACAAAGGAAGACTGAAAGAAAAGATTAACAGTGCGAGTAACAAAATGTAGCTTACGCTGCCACTGTGCTGCGTCTCCTACGCAGGCCTGGGAGATTTTTTTTAGGATATCAGTTAATTTTCAGACATGCACGTGATACGCATTGTCGCGGATCGCGTAATTTCTTTCGCTAGCGATCCTCAATATGGACGACCACGTTGACATCTCTCCGGCTGTTCGTCGGGCTGCTGCTGGACATCCGCAGTGATGGTGCCACTGAGCTCACTTGCATGATAAGTGCCCCATACTTGTTATTGATAATAAATTCTAGACATAGTTATAAACGTCGCATGAAGGCGGCTATGTAGGCGCACGTGGCAGCAGCCGCAATCAGTGCTTGTGAAAGTGGGGCACGTTGTGAGCGAAATTTTAAATGCGAAGCATTTCTTAGCGAACTTCGGCGAGTTTGAGCATATCTATCTATCTAGCCGCCTACGATTTTGTGCTCTGCTGGCCGTCTCGCTAGCAGAATGTTTACGAAAATTGGTATGCCACAGCGTGACTACATGACGAACATAAATGGCAGGTCATAACGTGAAAAGCATGACATGTATGTCATGAGCGGCATGATTTACATGTCACCGTCTTGGTGCTCTCCTTGTCGTTTCGTTAATGGAATGTATACGAAAACTGGTATGCCACAACATGACTGCATGAATTACAAAAGTGACAGGCCATAACATGAAAATCATGACATGCATGTCATGAGCGGCATGATTTACATGCCACGGTCTTGGTGCTCTCCTGGCCGTTTCGCTAATGGGATATATGCGAAAATTGGTATGGCACAACATCACTGCCTGCCGAACATAAATACCAGGTCATAACATGAAAAGCATGACACGCATGTCATGAGCGGCATGATTTGCATGCCACGGTCTTGGTGCTCTCCTGGCCGTTTCATTAATGGGATGTATAAAAAAATTGGTATGCCACAATATGACTCGATGGCGAACGTAAATGACAGGTCATAACATGAAAATCATGACATGCATGTCATATGAGCGACATGATTTACATGCCACGCGTTTCGTTTATGGGACGTATACGGAAATTGGCATGCCACAACATGACTGCATGACAATCATAAATGACAGGTCATAACACGAAAATCATGACATGCATGTCATGATTGACATGATTTACATGCGACGGCCTTGGTGCTCTCCTGGCCGTTTCGTTAATGGGATGTATACAAAAATTGGTATGCCACAACATGACTGCACGAACATGACTGACAGGTCACAACATGAAAATCATGATATGCGTGTCATGAGCGACATGATTTACATGCCATGCGTTTCGTTAACGGGATGTATACGAAAATTGGCATGCCACAGCATGAATGTATCACGAACGTAAATGACGGGTCATAACATGAAAATCACGACATGCCTGTCATTATAGCGACATGATTTACATGCCACGGTCTTGGTGCTCTCTTGGCCGTTTCGTAAGTGGGGTGTATAGGAAAATTGGTATGCAACAACATGACAGCATGACGAACATATATGACACGTCATAACATGAAAAGCATGACATGCATGTCATGGGCGACATGATTTACATGCCACGCGTTTCTTTAATGGGATGTATACCAAAATTGCTATGGCACAACACGACAGCACGACGAAAGTAAATGAAGATCATAACATTAGAATCATGACACGCGTGTCATGAGCGGCATGGTTTACATGCCACAGCCTTGGTGCTCTTGCGGCCGTTTCGTTAATGGAATATTTACGAAAATTGCTATGGCACAACGCGACTGCATCAGTGTCATAAATGACAGGCCATAACATGAAAATCATGACATGCATGTCATGATTTTCATGTTATATGTCATGACCGGCATGATTTACATGCCGTGGTCCTGGCGCTATACTGCCGTTTCGTTAATGGGATGTATACGAAAATTGGTTTGGCACAGCATGACTGCATGACGATCATATATGACAGGTCATAACATGAAAATCGTGACATGCATGTCATGAGCGGCATGATCTACATGCCACTCGTTTCGTTAATGGGATGTATACCAAAATTGCTATGGAACAACACGACTGCATGACGAACGTAAATGACATGTCATAACGTTAGAATCATGACATGCGTGTTTGAGCGGCATAAGTATTCTCTGTACCTTTGTTACATTTTGGTCCTGAAACCCCTCGAGGGGTTTCAGGATCAAAATCCATCCATCGTCACTTAGGCCTAAGAAGTGTTGCTCAGATATTATTCCCCGGCTAGTGTGAAGAGACCTGTGGACAGAAATTGCAATGGTATTCTCACCAATACGTGTAAGTTCGGAAATGTCTAGCACTCCATCTTTTTCGGCTAGTTCTAGGAGCAAGTCACCACATGACATTTTGGAAGCTTTTTACTTAGGTCCAATTTTTTATTTCAGGCACTTGGCCACCAAAAATGGAGACAGCTTTCTTACTGGTGTACTTTCGCTGTGGATGACATGGTTCTTTGGAAAGGATACTTTAGTCTGTGTGTTGAAAAGTTGACTCGCTGCGGCCTCTTTTACGAGACCGATCGAAAACAAACGATGCTTGTGAAGCTATAGAACGATGAAGTTCGGCAACAGCGCCGAGCACCCACCACGGAGCCCAGCAAGGGGACGCGGCAGGACTTGTCAAGAAGCCTGCACGACGCCAGCCGTACGCTGTCACTATAACCTAATCTAACTATCCAATGCTGGATACCTACACCAGGTTAACCCTTGCCGCAATGAAACGCAGAAGTAAATTCAAGAGAGGACAGGGCAGATAAAAGTGACAGAGAAAGGCGACGCTTTGGGGAGAGAGGGAGATAGGAAACGGCGACTGCCGATTTCCCATGGATGGGTCAGCCCAGGGGTGCCGACTGCGTGAAGGCGGGGCCAAAGGGGTGTGTTGCCCCTGCCGGGGGGCTTTAAAGGTGCAATCACCTGGCGTCGGCTCAACCCCCAGGATCCCCTTTTCCTCGGACACGGCTCAGTAACGCACGGCTAGGCGTAAGAGGGCGTCGAAACCCCCTCCCCGTTGGCTTGGTTCCGTGGTGACGCCACTCACCAAACGCCGGCTTGCGCAGACGCCTCTGCGGGGAATATGAAATGGGCAAGAATATCCTCAGAGCGGCGAGAGCTACACTGGGGAGGTCTTGACGCACGCAAGCATGCGCGGTGAGGCAGCCAGATACCCTCTTTGCATGGCGCTCCCGTGCGGTTTCTGGGAGCGGTAGTAGAGGAGGAGCTGATTGATTTTTGTGATTTATACAATGTCTTAAAATTTTTTTCAATGAATCAATATTTATCTGACAACAGAAAATAGAAATTGGTCATGTCCGGTGGTTCCGAAGTAAAAGCTGTCGGGGGGACCTCCTAAAAAGACATAAATGAAAGTTAGTAGAATGTTGGCGGACAGTGAATCTTATTTACGCAATTTCGAAATAAAGTGGAATGATAAAGTGGAATGATAGAGAAACCAGTAAAAATCATCATGATATTCCCAATTGTTTAAAGAAGGAGATAAAAAATGAAGTGTAACAAATCAGAGCGGTAAGTCACGGAAGTTCAAACAAGCATAAATGACACGTAGGACTGGCTACGTGAAAAAGTATGACATATAGGCATTATTGTAACACTTCGAATTGGAAATACTATAATGCGAAATTGTGTAGTAGACAATACCTAATGAAAGCTCTGCGTTTGACAAAGTTTTAAAGAAGTGCTCCTTTGTTTTACGTTTGAATGATAACAATGATGACTTAATGCCGGCAATTGCAAATGTCTGCAAATGCGATGGTAAATTTCCCATAATTAGTCCTAACTTTTGGAAAAGGTAGATTTAGTTGTGTTGAAAATCTCATGTCATGACTGATGAGGCTGAAGCGAGAAAAACCCGGGACACTGAGCTCGGTATTTATCAAAAGAAACATAACGAGTGAAGCCTTATGATTAAATAACACACTCGCAGGCAAAACATTCAATGAACGGAATACATGAGAAGAACGAGATTTAAACGATTGAAATGAAATTATTCGTAATGCCTGCTTTTGCAAACCTTCCAGCTGATGGAGATGCGTGGCAAAGTATTACCCCAAGATGGTAGGCAGTATGAGAGATGACTGTGTATGTATGCGTAATATAAAGACGTGAGAATGTTTTGGTGGAAAAAAGAGCGAGTTTTTATGATGAAGTGAATCCCAAATGACATTTCTTTTAAATAAGGCGTGGAATATGACACTGGAACTTTAGGTTCAGTGCCATAGGTCCAGCCATGATTATGAGAGACGCCATATATATAGTGAAGGGCTCGGAAAATTTTGACTACCTGAGGTTCATTAACGTTCACTGACATCTCACAGTACACAGGCCTCAAGATTTCGCCTCCGCAGAAATGCAGTCGCCGCGGCCTGGATTCGATCCTGCGACCCTCGGATCAGCAGCCGAGTACCATATCTTGGAGAGCGAACTGCCTGGCACTGAATTATAAGGGAGGCACTTGCCATGCTTTACCCTCTCCTTCTTTCCTTCCTGCTCTCCCTCACTTCCCTTTTCCACCGCTTCCTATACTATACTGTACCACGGCCGGTCTGGACGCGCGCGCTCGCTCTCTCTTTTACGGCCTGCGCACGGGGGGCTGTTGCTACCTATCGCCGCAACTTGGCGGGGGCGCTCCGCGCCAACCCGCTCTAAACCAGCTCCCGGCCGATGCGGAGGCTAACGCGCGCTGGGAATGCTCGGCCTCAGACTAGCCGTGTCACTTTCTGAAGCTCCTCTATATGCTATGCATGGTACCAATGCGATGAGAATACGGTAGCAAGCATATATATGGCAACTCTGGTGCTTTCCGCTTTTCCGAGGGAGAGGCACAAGCCACTGATTCACCCGCTTCTGCTGCTCGTGAGAGCACTTACCGATGCGCGTCGCGCTCAGAAGGCTCGGCCGCATTATTCGTCACCGACCGTCAGAACAAATGACACGAAACATTCTTTTTTAAATGAAATTGGTTTCCAAAACGTTTACGTCAAATGCACATATGCCAACCATTAATGTACTTGAAAATGATAAAATATGGTCATTTTTATTCAAGCTGTCGCAATTCTTGCTTTATTATTAAAATAAATACCTCGAAAAGGGGAAAGTCACACTCCCCACAAGTAGCCGTGAGTCGCAATCACAGCAGAAGGAACATAATAATAATAATAATAATAATAATAATAATAATAATAATAATAATAATAATAATAATAATAATAATAATAATAATAATAAGCTCGCACCACACCACGCTGAGTCCCTGCATGCATATAAATTCCCAAGCTCTCACGTGTCCAGACGCGGTCTTCAGCGTGCAAGTGAAGAGATGAGAAAAATCTTTTTATGCAATAACGTACGCCGCAGGCGAAAAAAATAAAAAACTTTCACAGAAACCGTTCAGCATCATACAGAATGTTGTCCTTGGTACTAAAATAATATAATGCACAAGAAGAACTGAAAAAGAAAAAAAAGCACTGCTGGTAAAACACTGTCGTGATGCTTACAGCTAGTTTAAAGTAGTCACATCGTTCACAGCCGGAAATGTTTCCGCGTGGGCTTGTGAATATAGCCAGAAGGCTTGTCATTATGATCTGTTAACTTTTTTGTGTAGTTCACAAGAAGAATCCGGAGAAACTTTTCAGAGATGATGTGCGCCGACACTCTGGCGTGACTCTTGTCCACACCTTCCGGACAGTCCAGAAGCGGCGAATCTTCAAGATATGACTAAACAGTAAATTGCAGTGTCTCGAGGATTTTCTTTCGGTAAAGATATTTCACTGCCTTCTCGAAGAACGTCACAACCTCATATGATGGTTCCGGGAAACATTTTGACAATCACACAATTGAGCGGTTCACCACAAGGCTGAGCAAATCCGTCTCATTGTAGAAACTAAGCAGAAGGGCGCACTTCGGGACATCTGCATCAGCATGCCGTCTATCATCCGAAAACTGCGTTATGTTTATGAAGGACGCTGTGGTGGAAGGCTCCGGGAATTTCGACCACCTGGTAATCTTTAGGGTGCACCTAAATCCAAGCGCACAAGCCCCAAGCATTTTCGCCTCCATCAAATATAAGATGGTCAAGTTTGACCAACCAGCCAACCCATTCTTGTTGCTAGTAGCACTGAGTGTGCCTCTTCTTTTGCCGAGTGCATGAGTACCTAGAAAGCCAGACTGTCCCCACACGCACCTGTACTGCTTCCACCACTTTCTACATGCGGAAAAAATAATTAGCACGGTAAAGTGGCCGGGAACAGCTGGTTTAACATACGGAGGGCATGCAGAGCAACGCGCTTTGGGGGGTTGGCTCGCGACGCCCTCGCGCGGAACGCGCCGTCGTCCTGTGTAGAAACAGATCCATTGTAGTCGTGGCAGCTGCTCAGGCCGTAAAAGAGAGAGCGAGCGCGCGCGTCCAGACCGGCCGTGACTGTACATGGCTATTCAATCGTTTACCCCTCTCATTTTCTCATTGTTCGCTTCCTCACCCCCTCCTTCCCTTTCACCCTCCTACTCTCCTTGTCGTCCTCCACACATGTCGCTCATACCCCCACCCTCGCTTCTCTTTCCCACCCTTTGCTGTATTATACTATGCCTGGCTATGATATGTTAAGAGCTACTTGGCACACACCCAGTTACTATGGCACATAAGCCACAAGAATATGCCACGTTTATCCCTTCCCCTTCTCCTTTCCTTCGTCCTTTCCCTCACGTCCTTTTCCCACCGCTTGGTTTACTGTACGATGCATGGCTATGCTATGTTAAGAGTTGCTTGGCACATACTCGGTTTCTGTAGCGCGTACCCGCGAAGCCTCCCCAGTTTTCAATGGTCGCCCACGGAACTTGGCCAAACATAAACAGCTGCGCTGTTAAAAAATTCAAGCCAATTCGTAGCTGTAAAAACCGTCGGGGCATCGAAGCTGTTATTTTATCGTTAATTATGACGTACCTGGCAAAGGTGCGAAGCTATCGAATTCATGACGGAACAAATATTTCACTGATAACACGCTTCATCATTATCTACTGACTGCATGTGATCCCTCACCATGCACTGAGAGATTTATTTATTTATTTATTTATTTATTTATTTATTTATTTACTCATGTACGTATTTCTTCTTTCTTTCCTTCTTTGAATTTCGCACTACCGAAATACAGCCGCGGCTGCGGGAATCGAACGCGCCTATTCGAGCTATACCTTTCCTACACTTTACTGCACCTTCGTATACCCACTGTTATAAGCCGCCATGGGCTTAGGGCAAGAGCAGGACGCGAGGGGCGGTGGGTAATGGGCCGATGGCAAGTGCGAGTCCAGTTTTCCCTCTGACGTGTGGCACAGCCTCGATGTCGGAGGGCTCCGCTGTTAAAAGTTAATAATACAGTAATTTACACATTATAATTCAACAATTTAGACGTGTCACACGAAGTATAGCGATTTCTCACACTCCACGTTAGTTAAACGTCTTCGTCATCTTCAACTCTAGCCCGTCCCACGCCTATGTCTTTGCTCGCATGGACGACGGCGTTGGAAAAAGCAAAAAAAAGAAGGAAAACAAAGAAAAATGAAGCTTAGTGGCGACCTACACGTGGACGTTGCAATGGGGCGCGTGCACCGGCGTCTTACAATTTGGCGGCACTTGAGGCATGCTCCACGCGTCTGCTGCCGAAGCCCCTCTATCGTTCGCCGCTGCTTGCCACTGGCGCCTCCTTCTGGTGCTCGTGCTTCGATTATGTGGCGCGCGTACCGTCTCCGCCGTATTCCATCTGGCCGACCTAGCCCCGTGAGTGGCTCCCAGACTTCGCAGCCGTAGGAGAAGAGAGCGGCCGGAGTCGACGCACACCGGTGAGCCCGGACTGCGAGGTGCAAGTTCTGCGGTTGCATAATCCACGTCGGCGGGGCCAAGGGGCCACCGGCCGGCGCGAGGCCGTTCGAACACGAGACCAGGAGGCGGCGCTGCTGCGATAGCTGTGTGCCGCTGCGCGGTCGTTGGCGAGCTCCTGCTACGCCTTTTTCGTCGACATACCAGAGACTGCCGCCGGTCGCCGACCAGCTGGACCCTGAGCGGAGCCGCACCGACCTGCGAGGCTGGAGCACAGTGGTGAATAACCGCACGCTTTCTTTTTGGCGATCACGCAGCGCACGCGTGTGGGCTAGGTCCTATGCCGCCGTGAGCTGCAGTGCGGAGCGCAGGCTGCCTAGCGCGGCCGTAACGCAGTTCTCTTATTTTTAAATAACGCACAGTTCTTCGTCGTGGCTTACGCCGAGTGCATGTCCCTTTGCCGATCCCTGTCCGATGTCCATTAGACAATTCGCCCGTGCCGTCCCCTGCCACGACAGCGAGCGCGCTCTCAGGGGGCTAGTATCTCCATATGTGTGCACAGCCTCTGTGCGAGTAGGTCATCGCAACAGATGCAGCATGGCAATATGTGCGTTGCTTCTGCGCAGGCACGTCATCGAACAAAGCGCGGCAGGAGCCGGGTACTTTTCGCGCCCGATCTCTCTCTACAAGTAAATGCTTTGCGTGGAAGAGATAAATTTAAAGCGGTTGTACTTAGAGTCAAGCTCGGCTGCTTACAATCTGCTGCAAACCTGTCGCACGGATAAACAGCGCAGTACCACCCGCAATGTCGCCTTTTGAATGAACACGCACACGCATGTGTGATTACGCAAGCGTATTCTTTAGCAGTATGCATTCGACTCCTGCTGTGCGACCAAAATAACAACGCCTAAATATTGTCATCATGCTTCAGGCAAACCGTAACTTATGGATGCGGGTGGCAGAATGCATTTGAAAGGTTATCTACAGGGTGAGCCTTGTAATAACCAACTTCGTACGCTGAACGTAGCGCAAATAGCACTTCTAATAAATACTTTAGCCTATAAGCTGATAGTGCTTCTCTTTACTGATCCTTTATTACGCATGCACGTTCATAGAGTTATCATCCCTAGACATGCCGTGCTTTCGCATTCAGTGCATGTATGGAGACTCAAGCGCCTTTTCTTTTCTTTTTTATGTCATCTATGGGCAAACGACCCCCTTACTAATCTGCATGCAATGTTGTCCTGCCATTGTGGATTATGTTATGCTTGAAAATTTCTTGAGTTTATCCAATCTTTCTTTGCTGTGCTAGATTGCGCTTCCTCAACAGATCACCTATATTATCTTTCTCAGGTATTACGTCTGCCGCTGCTCGCTTTCTGCTCCGAATCGAAATGGAATGTTGGTTATTCCCACTTACTCTTTTACTGACAGTGATGTTAGCGCTTTGACTGCTTGTATTTCTCACCCTATCATTTTTTGCGCGGTCTGTAAGTTCTCAGGCTTTCCTTCCTCATGTATGAGTACCGGTATAACGCTATAGTTGAAATTCTTTCCCTCAGAGATAGCGCCCCATCTAACATTTATTATTCTCCCTATCGAAAATCTTGAAAATCTCATTTCTTATTAATACAGTCCACCAATACCGCCATAGTAATCGTGGTTTTTATAGTAGGCATGACGGGACATGGCAGGGGGTGGTTGTGTGTGCCTTGCTGAATGCACGGTAAGCTTGGGTTAAAGGGGCCCCGATACCTAATTTTACTTGCTGAGTTTTGGGCCCAAACAGGTTCTTTCTATTGTACTGACGTCAATGCAAACAGAATTTTCAAGGTGGATGCATGCAAACGGAAGTTATTCAACTTACAAATCCAAAATAAAAGCAAACAACAGACATCGGCATCTCCTCTTGCATTTCACTCAGGCCAGAGACCCGCCACGCTGCTTCCAATCATAACGCGGCTTACATCTTGCTGAACCGGAACCCTAGCACTGTGGCCTTCCTACCAAAGCAAGCACGTGGGTCGCGCAGCGCTCCTTGTGGGAGTTACACGCAAAATGAAATTCCAATGCACAAATTTGTGCATTTTAGTAGCTTTAGCAAGGATAAAACATGTTTATATTTTTAAAATGATTATAATCAGGACATTGTAAGCATACGCGATACACATCTACTTATTGCCGATTTTTCCCAGCCAATCAGAATTCACAGCACAAACAGCACAGCAACATCCCATCCGCCCGGAGAAACTGCTGATGTACGACGCTGCAGTCGGCGCAGAAGTCGACTTCATGCAAAAATTAAAGTATGTTGCACTTTGACTTTGCCACTCTCGCTGGTGCTACGGTCATCATTGAGTCTCACATCAGGCAAACGAGCAATAAAGGCGACTTGAGAAATTTACGTTTCAAGGTACCTCTAGCCATCGCGCTCTTTCATGCATCTTCGTCCAGTTGACTGCTATTAGTGGGGATGGAAAGAATGCAGGGAATCGTATGCACACGGTGACTATGCTCAGGGCAGACAGGGACTCCGCAACGTTTCCGGAAAGGGGGGGGGGGGGGGAAGTATTGTCGTCCTTGTATGTTATGTTTATTATTTACTTTTTCAATGTTTGATCGGTTCTTATTATATTGCATATTATATGAATAATGAGCCGCTTTAATTACATCAATTAATAATGTTGTAATTATCCTTAGCCGTATTATATTTTACATGTTTGCATCCTTGCCTATTTTACATTGGTACATACACTTTAAAAATGGTTGGAAATTTGGAAGCACCGAAAACCTGCGTAGACAGCGCAACCCGCATAGTTGTGTGGTCCAGTGCTTGGAAAGCACTGGACAATGCAACCACCAGCTTCAAAATTTTTGTCAGAAATTTTATTTCGATGTAAATGGTGGGAAAGTGGAAGGGGTGCCCTGGGCCCCTCTGGAAAAATGTCTGGAAGGGGTACCCTGCCTCCCACCCCACCCCCCTCTCGCTTGTTCCAGAGTCCCTTACCGCAGGCGAAGTCAAGCGTCTGGTCCCCCCATCCCCTTCCTTCTTTTTTTCTTTTCATTTGCCTCTGCAACAAAGAATAACATACCAACTAACGGATAACCCATCTGACAAACTTCATCATCCTTTGCTATGGAGGCATTTGTAGATATGCACCAGTATTCTTGCACCGGTGATGATCTAGCCGTTGCAGAGAAGCTTGCACTGTACACAGCGAGTGTGTTTCGATGGTACAGGGCACCGGGCCACACCCGGCGAAGAGGGATGGCCGCCTGAGGCTGCCGCTACTGCCACCGCCGCCGCCGCCTCGATGGTGTCCGAGCAGACTGAGGTGACCCCGCCGGAGAACCTGTCCGAGAACAGCGCCGACTCGAAGGTGCAGTCGTGTAGCAATGGCGACATCTGTCGCATTTGCTTCTGCGGCGTCAGCACAGAGTCACTGCTGGCGCCATGCAAGTGCAAAGGCAAGCGCTACTTCTCGCTCTGGATTCGCGTGGACGCGTCCGCAGCCACTGAGCTCAGCGGCTAGATATACTTAGGCACCGTGGTACTCGAGGAAGACAGGAAGGCAAAGCGCATGTACGAAGCGAACCAAAAGGGCAGCTTAGACGTGCTGTGAAATGTCTCGGAGCGGTAAGAAGAACGAAGCACAGCGCTCCAATGAAGTGGTTATGCGGGATTGTTCGCACACTACAGTAAACAACGCAAAAATGGGTATGGGTTAAGGGACTTTCTGACATTTTTGTTTTATTTTCGCTTTTGCACTCGTAAACAAAACTTCCCCGAAGGAATCAATGCAAACCTCTCATGAAAACGCATAGGTTTTCCTTCCTTTCTTCCGCTACTGCGTTACATTTCACGAGTTTGACGACGCTGGTTTTGCGGACATGCCTGTGTACCCCCGTTTCGCTGTCCGTAGCTTGGGTCCGTTCGCACCGCGCGCGCCTTGCCACTTTTTGCCAGAACTCTGCGACGCTCTCGGAAGGCGGTGAGTAACAGACGCGCTTCGCAGGCTCGCTGGCCAAAGTTCACAAGACATGCCTGGAGACGTGGCTGGGCAACCAGGCGATCGACCAATGCGAGATCTGCAAGTACCACTACATGACGGCGCGGCGACCCAAAGGGTTTCATGAGTGGCTCATGAACTCGAGCACGCGTGAAGACAAGCAGAATCTTGTGGGAGACATGGTGGCTTTGCTGCTCCTCACACCGCTTGTGGTGTTCTCCCTGTGGCTGTGCACCGAGGGTGCCATCCAGTTCAGCCACGAAGGTTTCCCCACATGGGAGAGCGCCGGCCTCGTATTCATCACCATCGTGCTCTTCGTCGTGTTCTGTGTCTGGGTTACCCTGCTCTACAGGTGAGCGCATGGCTACAGTGTGCTGGAAATGTGTACACTCTAGCACGGCCACGCAACCTTTCGTATTATATTGTGCTTGTTCCTCCCTCAAACAGTTCTAAAAACGGACTGCTGCTGCGTGTGCCGCTGTTTCCGTCGGCGTCGACGCACTCGTCACAATGACATCAAAAAGCGGAAGCTTTTCATTTTCATTGAGAAAGCCGAAAATGTTTCTGAAATAGAGTCCGACACTTGATTTCCTGCATACGGCACTTTAATTCCGCAAACGCACACACTTTACAGTGGAATGCGAAAACTGTGGTTCTCTCACCTTCTTGGTTGTCCCTAGGACAACGGAGCGACCGATGCTTGCCTTTAACGTGTTCAGTGGCCCGTATAGGCACAATTTTCAAGTGAAGCTTGTTACACATTACAATTTGGCGTCGGATTTGTCCTCGTGAAAGCTCTCGCAACCGCGAAGGCAGGGCAAGCGTAGTTCTTTTGCGCTCGTAGTATTCCCAGTATATCTGAGCCATATGAATCCTCTGGATTTTACACGAAATGTGGGAGGGAAGAAAGAGGGGTAGTAAGAAACAAAGAAAGGAGCGAAAGCAAGGCAGAAAGAAAGCAATCAAGGAAGAAATCGCGGTCAGTTCCCCTGCCAGCAAAATCGAGGGCAAAGGAACCTTTTCGCGAGTACACCAGACGTCCTACTTGTCCTACTTTCGTGTTCTCTTCCAAGACAAGCTTTGTTTTAGCGCAAGTAGAGGCATTAAAGACGGACATAGTTGGTAGAGCTGCTGCAAGTTTGAGCTGCTACGCGGGTGGTTTCGATGGCCGTCGAGTCAATATTTTCGAAGGCCGTTGAGCGACGGAAGCGGCGCGAACTCCGTGACTTGGCGCACCGGCAGCTCCCGCGCGTGTTTTGTTTCGGAGGCCACGGCCATATTTATGTCGTTGTATCAGTGAGTAGAATCATAAACCGGTGAAAAATACTGGAAGCGTGCCGAGAGGCCAACGTTCTCACTTGATTGCATTCTATAACGAATACGCCGTCACTGCCATCAAAAACAAATGCCATTCAACTGGTGGGAAACGCTACGCGTGGCGCCCATTGGTGTCTATGAATCAAACTACCTTTGAAGCTCACGCTAGGGACTTAGGCTTAGCAGCGTCAAAATCGGCACATGCCGCCATGTTGTTGCGAAATCACTCGGCGACTCAACGGCCGTCCAAAACTGCCGTGTAGCAGCGGCAGAACTTATTTCGAGTCGATAGAGTTGTGGGCTTCTCGAAGGTCGTCGACTCGAAGGCCTTCCAATGTGCCCGCGTGACACAGGTATGACACTAGTATAACAGCGTTGTAGCGACGATTGTAACGACTTGCTACGAGGGCCAGAAAAAGGAAACCAAAGCGAGGGAGAGAAAAAATACACAGAGAAAGAGAGAGAGAGGTAAATAAAGAAACTCCGGTCTCGTGTTGTGCGGAAGGGCCCGAGCTGGTCCTGAGGATATACCCTTGCCCTGGAACTATAACCAGAGAGAAAGCCCCGGGTTGCGCAGGAAAAGGGAAGCGCGTTTGCCCTCGAGCGACTTCATTCCCCTCAGCCCATGCTACAGGATGGTGAAACGATAGTGCTACCTGGCAGTGCTACCTGTACAATAGCGATATGAGTTATAGTGATCGCAGCTAGGGTACGACCAAGACGAAGAAGAATAAAGAATGTGAAGCAGACCCCGAGTCGCAACACACAGCAACGCACGCCATGCCGTGTATCGGCACTGCACTCCCCTCCGCCAGTTGAGAGGCCGATAAGCAAGTTAACGAAAAGCGAACCAACCTTCCACAGCTCCGCGGGTCATTGGTGTGTCATAGGAAGGCCAGCTTATTTTTATCGCGTTTTTAACATGGAGCTCTAACTTACCCATGTTTGGCCCACATGCTCCCAAGAGCCTTGACTGAGAATCGGGGGCTCTTTCCCGGTTTCTGACGGACGCCTTCCAAGAAAATAATTCAAGAGCACCAATTAGCGTTCAGTACGTCGTCTGTCTAATGAATTTGCAACTACATGTACTCACACTCGCGCAGGTACCACTACACTATCTGGAAGCAGTGGCGGTCGCACAACTTCCACGTCAACCTGCTCGTTAAGACCAACGCTTCCATGGGTGACGAGCTGCCTGCAGCCGCCACGGTGGAGGCAGAAGCTTTGCCCAGCGGTGACATCGACGACGGCCTCAGGTACTGGTGGCCGCCTACTATAGATCGCGGCGGCTGTTGTTTGTCTTTATATCATATGAGCATACCGCAACAAAAATTGGCACTGCCATGGCTGCCACTGTTTGCTAATTTTCGCCAAATTGGATAATTTGAAAGGCCCGTGGCTTCCTAAAGTTATGAACGGCGACGTGGCGAATTCTTCGCGATTTTCAGCTAAGGTCTTGATTAAGCAACGGCACCTGAGCTTCCACTCGAATAGACAACCGCGTTCTCTGTTTTTCGGTTTCAGGCCTACCACTTGACCAGGCGCACATGACTGGCCATTCGACTATCCGTCTTGTAACTAGTGCATCACCTAAATTTCTCTTGACGTAGGACGTATTGACGCGCCCCCAGCGGCACACCAACAACATTAACGTTAGCGGACTGCTTCGCGCTCCCCGAGAAGGCGGTGTTAGCCTATAGTTTAGTTCTAAAGCTTTCCTTAAGGTTATGTACGGTCAGACGACGGCACGACGGGTTGCGTGAAACTACGTCGCTCGAGAAGTTTTTCACGAAATGAAGGTACTGCGGGGCTTCGAGTACAGGTATAACAAGTGTTCCTTCAATGGGCTGATGTAGCGATATTCGTGCCATAGAGGTTGATAAGCGGTGCGTGTGAGAGATTATTGCTCAAGACGTTTTTCGCCATTCGTGGTGCGCGTATGCAATTAAAGCAATTGCTTATAACATTTTACATGGTCGACCTTTTCGTTTAATATAGGTCTCATTTGCGCCAGATAGATGAGGGCAGGTGTAGGTGAAAAAAAAATGAACAGTGGCGCCAGGTATCTTATTAGTTCACACTGATGAAATACAAGACACATTGATGATCAATTCCTGTAAGACAACTGTCGTGTTCCCTTTAGTAAACTCTTTAATAAATTACGCCTTTAATAATAAGAACAACCGCACAAAGCGAATTTAAATATGGCAAAAAATACGGGGTACTTAGAGCTCTTTGCAGACAACGCTTTGATGCTTCGACACATAATTAACTCCACTGTTCCCTTCGAATATGAAGCGAGCGGCAAGACATAAGAGGATGTTATAAACGCACCCTTCATATTGTCACGTGGTCGTGGCGCTGAAGCACGGAGCAGGACTCAAGACGTTGTCAGTCCAACTTTTTAATGGGCGAACCTGTACCTGTGAAAAGCTTCCAGAACGGTTGATACGGTTCCCGAAGCGACATGCAAGATAGACGAGGACTGCGCTGCGCGTAACATGACTGTGATAACGGCGCTCCCCGCAAACAAACCAAAACAACGCGCGTGTCACACGAAAGTGATAACGGTGTTCCTCTTAAACAAACCAAAACAACCGCACGTGTCAATATTGTGATGGGGACCGCGGATCATGGTGGTGGCCACTCGTGCCCCCAAGCTCATCCTGCTGCGAGTCGAACAAAGCCACTCAGGCGTTCCTGGTACTTCCATTAGGGTGTGGGTAATACAGGTGTTACTGAAAAGCGTCAGTATAATTACGCGGTGTGAGATTGTACTGTCTTATACGCGGCAAATTTTGAAGCATTTATTACTTGGTTTGGCGCACATAAGTATTCTGGCGAAGTCACTGGCGAATTTTGGCGATTTTTAGCTCGTCATTTGGGGACATTGACCTGAAGCTCAGTGGCAACCCGGGGCACTACACGCGTAGTTGGGCAGTGGACACATCAACGCGTGATTTAACGTGGTCATAGGTCCATCCAATAAGAACGGGCCCA